>UFQX01000193.1:80865-238416 GCA_900497675.1 Arapaima gigas | reverse complement strand
GGGGGGGGGGGGGGTGTTTTTTTTTTTTTTTTTTTTTTTGGGGGGGGGGGGGGGGGGTCAATTGTTAACCAAGCAAAATGAAAGCACGTGACCACCTACCAACACACCTTGGGAGAGGGGAGCTCCAGACCCGGCGTCGCCCACCCAGGCAGGTGACCCTGGACGGCCCCTCTAGCCGGTAACCCGGGAAGCAGGAGAAGATGAGGGAGTCGCCCACGCCGAACTGGAGCCCTTTGCGGGTGCTGAAGGGGGGCACCCCGGGGTCCTCGCAGGGCTCCAGGTCGTACTCTGGAGAGACAAAGAGACCCAGAGAGGGAGAACGAGGGGACGGGAGGGTGGGGGATAAATGAAATCCGACATGCACACACAGATTAGACAGTTGTAGCCGTCCGCAGAATATCATTTGTGGTTATGAATTTCATTTGCATACATCAGAGGTGTGTTTATGCAGACTAACCAGAAACAGACTTTTAATGGCCGTGCAGTTCTGATGTATCTGGCAGCCTGACTGTGTGCAGATTCCCGCTGGGAGGGGGGGGGGGGCAGTGCTGACAGAACAGAACGCGTCACGTGACCGCCTACCTGAGAAGGTGATGTTGAAGCCCTCGTAGGAGACGGAGAAGTCGGACAGGAAGCGGATCTGGGCTGTGAAGTTGCCGAAGAGGCCGGCGCTCAGTGGAGGCGGCAGCGTGGATCCCGTGAGCCGCCACAGCGGCTGCGAGAAGCTGCCGTTCTCCGTCACCAGCAGGTAGTCGTGGGGGCTCTCCAGGTGGAAGGTGTGGAAGGTGAACTGAACTCCTGGGTGAAAACACAGGAGCGTGGATTCAATTCCCAGATAAGGGGGCCTTTCGGATTGAGGCCGGGGGGGTGGGGCCGTGTTCACATTCACATGCTACCTGGCGCTTTCCTCCAGTGATTCATTTATGGCAGTTTTTGCTCAGGACATGGGATTCAGAACCAGAGTCCTTCAAGTGCTCCAATCTTTATGCCATTAGTAACCATTACCCCACCTGCTGCCCCACAGTCAGAGTGATTTATGGGAATTTTTAAGGGAAAAGACACTGATTTAAAGACAAAGAAGTCAATAAGGATCAACTTGACATCCTCTCCAAGGATTAAGCTACAGCGACCAGCAAGATGACGGGAGACGGAGGGGAGACGTTCACGTCTGGCAGAGTCGAGTCTTTATGTTATATCAGATGCGGCTTCACTCCAAACCTTTGCCGTGGGAGGTCTCGATGGTCCAGGTGCAGTTGAGGTTGTGGGGGTAGAAGTCAGGGAATCCGGGGGACAGGATGGTGCCCGAGTTGCCCTGGATGTAGCCGCCGCAGAGCGCTGCAGGATGGGAGGGAGGGTCAGGGTTCGGGGGGGTTGGTCAGCAACACTGCGAAACACGATGGCAAAATAGCGGCACGACAAACAGGGACACTACCTGACCACACCACTGGATATCGGAACAACCATATATGTGCATGTATTTTTTATATATATATATATATATATATTTATTTATTTTTTTAAATTTTTCCCAAAATTTTCAAATGCAAAACATTAGACAATGTTGTTAACTGGTTAACTGGTGACAGAAAACCCTTTTTTCACCCACCCATCCTTGATGGTTAACTGCTAAATCCTGGATCACCTGCAGTAACTTCAATGTGTAAAGTGGTTTCCAAGCATACAGCACTATACCTAGCATAACTTTTTTTTGGGAACGGAGCACTGGAGGAAATTTTTTTGCATCTTTACACTAGCTTCCTCTCAGTTCGGACCACTGGTCAATTCTGGCCCTGGTGGCTGTATATCGAGCGAAATTAAACACACTAAAGAAAAAAAAACAACCAAAAAAAAACTATTTAAAAAGTGTGAGACTCTAAATAAATGACAATAAAAACTGGTCATTTACATTTAAAATTTTAATGTCATAAAACACAGTTTGTACCTGTAGTAACTGGACTAATAGTACCCCCCCCCCCATCAGTCATCTGAGGACGTACCGTCACAGCTGGGCAGCCCCCGGCTCCACTGGAAGTTGGGCTCGCACTCCAGGGGTTCCGAATCACTCAGTGTGTACCCTGCATCGCAGCTGAATGTCACCAGGGCCCCCACGTAGAAGTCGTGTCCGTGGCGATGGCCGTTGACCGGGATCCCCGGGTCCACGCAGTGGTCTGACTGCAGCTGCACAACTGGCACAGAGCAAGACCTCAGGTGTAGAGCTGGCAGAACCGATCGCTGTTGCTCTATTGTTATTAATATTATTACTACAGCGATGGGAGCAGCTCTAACCACTGTGCCACCTGCTGCTCCCAAATATCATCGTTCCCATTCCTCTACTTCCGCACAGGCGTATAAAACTGTATTTAACAACCTCTTCTTACCTCTATTTATATCCTTAAGTGCAGTAATTATTCTGCTTACACTCTTCATTCCGCATGTTTATGGGGAAGCGCTTTATGGAAGTAAGTTCTGAGTACTATGTAAAAAGCCGAATTCTTCATCGAGGCTTTTTAAGCCCTCGTGCTTGTCGGAAATTAAAAGGAGCCCAGCCTCTCTGAAAGGTCACACACAACGGCAGAGGCTTTCGCCAGAGCCGTACCGCCGCTGAATTATTTAGGAACAAGAGAGAAGCTGAGATTTACAGTGCGCTGGAGAGGGGGTGGGGGAGAGGGGGGTGCTGCGGCTTATGACTCATATAGGTATAAAAAGGCATGAGCTCTGAAGCAGAAGTCAAGCCTAACTCAGCCCCCCCGACTCGGAAACACACACCCGGCTCACAGTGGGCTTATCGTACAATAGAATCACCCCTCTATTATTCTGTAATTACGGATCTCCCGAATTTAACTGGCGTGCTGTGATTTAACTTGACGGGGACGACTTTAATAGGGGCACGTCAACGTCGGTTTCGGTTAGGCCTCGGAAAACTGTGCGCGTTTTTCTCTCCTTTATTTTTTTCCCTCGGAAGGTTTTTGTTGCGGCGGCTGGGTGGCAGCAACAACGGCGCTTTTCCCGCGTCTCGCGTCCAAATCCGCGCTGAGAGCCAAGGGGATGGCGGATGTGCGACGTGAAGCCTTCCTCGCTTGGGATTACACCCTAGTCAAGATGCCCCCCCCGGTGAGCGAGTGGCAACTTTTCCGGTTTAAGTTCTTAAGGATCTGAGTTTGAATTTGGGTCTAGCAAAACGGTGGGGGTGGAAAATCAATGCTTAACAGCGGTCACCGGGTGGTGTGGTGGTTACAGCTCTAACGTTGAGATTTGACTCCCACCACCTGCTGTAGCACCCAGTTTTTACCCTGAACTGGTATCGTAAAATGATCCAGCTGTACAAACGCAAAACTGGCACAAAATCACTGCGTGCGCCTCAGTACAAGCCCAGTGCTGGAAGTCACCTCGAACAAAGTCGACAGCAGTACAAATAGTGTAAATGCAAAGTAAAAGTAAGGTGAAAGGAGGCAGGACTGCAGAAACAGTGCTTAACTAAACTTCTCCAATGAGGAAACAGGGTTAGTAGGTTGCCAACTAAGTTAAAACCAAGTAAATAATGCAAGGTGCGCTGCTACAAAGAAAAATCTCTCTGGGTTTTGCCGTTGTTGCCGCTACCTGAACCTCAGATAGGTGTTTGTTGTGTGGAGTTAAATGCATTACTGCTTCTCAGGCTCCATACTGGAATAATGGGGACTTTGTGAACCCTTAATTACAGCAGAGTAAACAACAGATGCTGAACCTGAGCGCTCATAAGGAGTGCGGTCCAAACGCCGCCGGGGCCGGCTGTGGGAAATCTCGACCATCGGGAGACCGAGGCCCGCAGGAGACGGTTGCCTCTGAAGCGGGAGTCCAATTACACCGGAAACACCTGGCGACGCGTCTCACCGACCGTCGGGCGGCCTCTATCGTGTAATAAAGAGCCGAGGAGCGGTACGACCTAACCGCGAGCCCGTCCCCTACGGCGGTCTGGTTGCTACGGCGACAGGGCGTACTCTCGTAGCGGATGCGGAAGCCGATGTCGGAGTGGCTCTTGTCGGTGGTGAACAGCAGGTAGAGGTAGTTGGAGGTGCTGATGAGGAACTGGGGCACCTGGGTGCCCTGGTAGCTGCCGATGAGCGGAGAGGAGGGGAAGCGTCCGTCGCGGATCTCCAGGACGTCGTAGTTCACCTCAGTCCGGAACCTGCGTGGACCGGTCCGAAGCAATGTGCGCATTAAATGCATCTGGTCAGCACCGTATGCACACACACACACACACACACACACCCACAAGCCGTAATTTAAAATGACAAATTAACCTGAAACATGTCTTTGGACTGTGGGGAAAAAAAAACCACGCCAATACAGGGAGAACATATAAACTCCACACAGACTGAAGGGGATTTGAACCTACAGCCAACCAACCCAGGAGCTGTGAGACGGTACTCAGCGAGCCACCACTGTACCGCCAGAAACACTGCGCAACATGAGGCTGAAATAAAAGCGTGACAAACTACTGTTACAATTTTTTTTTTTCTTGTGGTTCGAGAAAAGCATGAGAAAAAAATACAGCTGTGTGTAAAAAGCACAAAGGCGAGTTTCAATTCAGAGCACGGGAGGCCCCTTGGGGGGCAGCACACACGTCCGCTCCTTCCACATGCGACTGCTAGGCTGCGTGACACGTATGCACACGGCTTTGTGTGTGTGTGTGTGTGTGTGTGTGTGTGTGTGTGTGTGTGTGTGTGTGACAGGACTGACATGTGGGCCGCTGCACCTTGGCAGCACCCCTCAGACTTCACTTTCTTCATTATTAAAAGCATAAATACACACAAACACACACACACACACAAACACACACCCACACCCACACACACAATGACAAATAAACATATAAATACAGCTTGTGAAAAAGAAGAAATAAAATTTGAATCAATAAATAAGTTATTTTATATGTCATTTATGCAGGTGAATATGTACACAGCACCAAGTTCAACTGCTAAAAAAAAGTATTAGAAACTAAAGTTTTTTTTAAAGGAACAAACAGATATAAACTACATCAAAAGTTTGTTTAATGGAAAATGTTTCCTGCAAAGGTGCAACATTAAAAGACACCGGGCGTCGATGCATCATTTTCTAATAAAACTGCTTCTGTATTGTTATTTTTTCCCTCAAGATGGAATTTATTTTCACACACACACACACACACACACACACACACACACACACACTCAACACAGCCACCATACTGACTACGACTGCTGAATTCTATCCAACATGGTGTGACGGGGAGAACCCTGCCAGTGAGGGAACTGTATATCGCCTGGAGTGCTGGTGCATGCTGGGTAAGTGGCGGCCCCCGGCGTACGCGTGCTGGAAGGACTCACTTGTCGAATATGATTTTGATGGGGTAGCCAGGCGGAGCCTCGATGATCCATTCGCAGTTCAGCGCCTCCTTGTAGAGCTCCGGCCAGCCAGGGGACAGGATGATACCGCTGAGCGCCTTGAGCTCCCCGCCACAGGGCGCTGCTCGGGTGCGAGGGGGGACAAAGGAACACAGCAGGGTGGTTTAGATGTGTCGGCACCCAAACGCACGTCGGCTTTCGCCGGGGGGAGGCACGAGAACTAGTGATTCACTCCTGCAGAACAAAGGTTTCTTCCCAGGAGATCCTTGGGATCCCATCTTTGCTGCAGGACCCTTGATAAAGGTGAAGAGGTTCAGAAACCTCCACATACTGGGGAAAGTTACTCTGGACAAGTGGAGCTGTAGTTGCTCATGCAAGGATGTGCAAACAACTGCGCGAGTTTAGAGTCCTCGGATGAGCAGAAGGGGCTCAGATGCACTAGGCCCTTCGTTCCTGTGCAGAGAGGTGGGGGGAGGAAGACCGTTTGTCAGATGTCACAGTCAGCAGGGAAGATAGCAGCTGAACACAGAGCACGGTGATCACACGGTGATCGGAGAGGATGCGACGCAGTACCCGGCGCCATCGGCTACGACTCTGGCCCGTGCCGCCTCGGAACCGAACACGATCCCCAGACGGGGCAGTTTGGGTTTGCGGTGCCGCTCGAGTAGAAGCTCCGTGTCAGCGGTGGGTAAGAAGACATCGGGGGCTCAAACACCAGCGTGTCCCACACACAACACTGGCAGCGGGGGAAAGGGGCTGATCTGGCGCTCGTCGATTCTTACAGCAATTTATCGGCCCCAGATCCTTCACCATTTTCACCTTCTTCACACTTTCCACAAGGGAAGAGGGAAGCCGCTGGGACCCCAGAGGTTGTTTTTTTTGTCCAGCTTTGGTCTCCGGGTTTTTCTTATTGCTTTCCTTTCCACATATTTATACACCAGTGTTCCACACACATATATACAGTGGTGTAGTTTTGCTACGACACAACTAGAAGTAATAAAATATAATGTAAAATATTTAATAACCCACCCATATAAGTGGATATCGACAAAGGTGTCAGTTAAATAAACAACAAGGACACCACCATAATAATAATAATAATAATAATAATAATAATAATAATAATAGCTTAGTGGGGGGTGCAACAAGAAGACACTTCTGGGTCTGGTAGGTTCTTGCTCAGGAGTCCAGCTGCTTTAACTGCTGTGCTGCCATCACTTAATGTGTAGCTGAGCATCAGCGTTCTGCTCACCGGCTGATGTCACGAGAGGCCCCATCGCATGCAGTCTGGAGCCTAACCCGGTTTGTCATCACGCAGAGACAAACTTGGGATATGACCTCATTCCGGTCTGTCCTCAGGCTCAGACCGAAGGCCCCGGTCAGCTTGGGAGCCGCGTATCAAGCTGTTTTCAGGAGGTGACACGGATTGCCCCAGGGCAGCTATCGGGGCTTGTTCCCCTGCCAGTCCAAGGGTGGGTTACAGGGGTCTGGGGAGGGATTTCAATACGCCGATCGACTGGCAGAGCGAGCGGAGGACGGCATACAGGACATTCGGGGCTCAAAAAATTTTATCACCATAAAATGAAATCACCATTTAAGTCACACAGAGACGACAGAAACGCACATCTGGAATCACAACTTCCCGGACGCACCCCGACAGCCGCTGCCAAAATAAATAAATAAATAAACTTAACGGGAATTTAAGGAATTTGCGCCGCGAACACGCCGCTCCCGGTGGCTTAAATGCATTTTTTTTTTTGTCTTCCTTTTTTGAACTTTTTTTAAGAGCGGAAGGAGACGAATTTTCCGCGCGCCAGTTTAGATATGCTTGTCTACACTTGTGTAATGAATAAAAATGGAGCGCAGACACCAGGCTGCCAAGTGCTATAACCATCTGGTGCAAATGGCCGGCCCCAACTGCGCGGCATGCAAACGCGTCCTACAGACATTAGCTTAGCAATCTGCCCACATCTGTAACTCCTGCCCTGCTAACATCCACTGCAGCTACCAGTTGGTGTCTCCCATGCTGCTTTGAGTGAGAGCAAAACTGTTCACTCAAAGTGTACAACCGCACGCGTGCACAACCGAAAAATGGATTAAGGAGGCCAAAATCACGATCGTCGCCACTATTAGCATAATCGACATCTGTTACAATCCATACTGTCAATATTATTATTTCTGCCCACACTATAGATCTCAAAAATCATTGCCTCTCACGCTCCTGTTCAGCGGCTGAAGCTGGTGGGGTACGAGGCGAGGGGTAGAGTCTACCCTTGTTGGAAGAGGAGCTCACCTTCGCAGCGAGGGACGGCGTTGTCCCACACCACGTTTCCATCCTTCAGGATGCAGGAGATGGTCTGTGAGCCATGCGTCTTCACGAAGCCCTCTTCGCAGGCGAAGGACATGGAGCTGCCCAGCTGAAGGCTGTCGCCGAAGCGTTTGCCGTTGACAGGCACTCCGGGATCCGGGCACTCGTTGTGGCGGAAGGCTGAGGAGGACGAGGCGTTTCGCGGGGGTGGGGGAGATATGACAAATCAGTCGCTGGAGGCTCGGGTTCGACCGACGAAGAACGGCTTCAACTCCTCGACCGCTTCTGACAGCAACGATGAGGTCAACAACTACAGCGGTTACAGCTCGCTGAACTTACTTTTCTGCTGCCGCCTATTATTTTGGGTTCCCACAGCAAGCTAATTTGTTTCACTTAGCGCACCAGACTGATTTATAATCCCCCCAAACTTTTCCACTTGCTTACCAGGTTTTTGGAGGCACGAGCGACATCGACGGCGGCCGAGGAGTCGATGCATCACCCGGGACAGCACCTCGCTTTTCCATAGACGTCTGTGGGCGCGGGACAGGAGGCACGTGCCGAACCCCCTCCACATACGAACCGCGCCTAAGCCTGCTCCCAGTCTCATCCATCACCATCCTCCGATTTGTTAAACTCCCGGCAATCTCCTCAATGGAGTTTGTCATCTTCGTAATTAACACGGATGACGGAACCCGGCCCGCCCGCGTGAGGGTGTCGGCCGAGTCACGTGGCGCGCGAGCGCGGCCGCCGTGATGTCGGCTCCGATTAGCCCCGCCGCGTGTTACTCATTTGTTTATTAGCGTGCTAATTCATTTATTATTCAAGGCCTCTTCCCTTCTTGAAGTGCTAAATTGTGAATGTTAGCACCCGACTCCCTTGTGCTTCGGTTCCGGGGGATTCCAGCAAGACGGCCGCACGATTTGCTTTTCAGAGTTTTAACAGCCATGCCTTTCCTGATCATAGGATGGTTTGGATGCAAATAAGCGGCGCAACGTAGCAGGAACGATGAGTTACGGAACGTCGACCTTATACCGAACATGTCGCACGTGCAAAAGATCCCAGAAATATAAACGGACAACGCGGAGAGGTCACCGTGTACTCACTGGTGAATGTTATGTTGAACCCACGGTCCGTGTTGGTGTGGTCAGTGAGAAACTCCAGCCTTGCGACGTGGCCGCTGGTGGTGATGGGCGACGGCAGCACGTCTCCTGAGAAGGTGCCCAAGATGGGCGACTCGGCCTTGCCCCCGTCCTTCACCGACAGGAAGTCGAACTGCTTCTCCAAGCTGAGGTCATTGAAGGCCAGGTTGATGCGGCTCTCAGGCTTGGCGATGATGAGCCACACGCAGTGCATGCTGTTGCCGTACTCCTGGGGGTAGTTGGGTGAAAGCAGCACGCCCGACGAGGTGGTGAAGTTGAAGAAACAGGAGACTGCCGGCAGGGGGAGGAAGAGACGATCGGTTAAGGGGAGAACTCCGGACGAAAGGACAACCAGGTGAAGGAAGAATGGCGAGGCTGACATGATGTTAAGGTTACTGTCAGGTTAGGAAAACAGCAGAAGGACACAGAGGAGCTTTGTTTACGCTTCAGTAAACAGCCTTCATGAACTGCAGAGGAAAACGCTGGACTGAATAGGAATCAGGCGTGTAAAGGACACCCGTGGTTGTCATCACATAGGCCAGTTGAGTCTGCTTCGTACATTCGTGCAAAGCCAACACTGACATCTATTAACAGAATAAGTCCAAAGGTGATCCGACATTAAAACGTGGTGAGAAAATGGCCGGAAAACAGGAGCACGTTGTGTTTCTGCGGCGTTCGCCCGCACGTGCGTCACATTACCTGACCGGCAGAGTGCGAGTCTGCCTCTCGTTGCGATACGTGCTACTTATATTTCTTTATTTTGTTTTTCTCATATTTTTCCCTTCCCTTTCTGGCATCTCAGCCTGCCATCTTGCACCTGAGGCTGACCATAAATCACTCGCTCCCCCTTTTTTTCCCCTCGTCTGCTTATTTTCTGCACGTTGCTCCGACTCTGAGAGCAGTTTTCCACATTCATCACTGGTGTAACAGAGAGGAGAGACCTGAGAACACTGCAGGAATGCGGTATTGGACCACTGCAGTTGCATTCACCTCTCCTGCCCCCCCCCCCAGAGCTGGTCAGGCAGGATGGTGGAGAGCATATGACTGCTGAACTTGGGCTGCAGTCGGATGGTGGACAGGGAGGAGGTTTAGTACGACCCCGTGAAAGTTCTCCGAGTGGCAGTAGCAGAGAGGGTAAACTGTGTTCATGTCTTTATGTCAGGTCAGATCATCACACCCGGTGTGAAATGGGGCACTTGAATAGTTCAGCGCTCACTCTCACCATTATCCCACGAATGCATAACCTCCACCGGTAGCTGCCCAGGAATACCACACGGTGCTGGCCCACTGCGGACTGAACACACGCTGTATACGTCGCTGGCTGTTCTTGGCTCCACGCTAAGTGGAACCTGCCGTCCAAATCCAGGCCGTCTCTGCCAATAAGATCTGCTTACATGCTTTTACAACCCCGATGGTGGATTGAACAGCCACCGGTGTTGGTCTTTGTAGTGCTGCTCAATCTTCCCCCCGTGGCAGGAGGCTGACCTCTGCCATTTTTCATTTGGAATCGGACAAAAGCCACGGCGGCGGAACGTTTAACTGTGTACTTAATTGCGCTTTGCTATTGACTCGTAGGTTAATGAAGTTTTTTTTTTTTGAACGAAGTAGTTTTTAATTAAGTGCTTGCTCGACCGGTCCGAGCCGGTCGCGGTTCATAAAGCCCGCAATACGGACCCTGTTATAAACCGTTAAATGTCAGGGTAGCGTAAATTTGTGTTTGGAGAACAACAGGTCTCTGTAATTCATTACGAAAAGGGAAACCAAGCAGGAAAGGGCTGAGCGTACGCTGCACCCTACTTTTAAAAGAATAAGAGGACAGTCATCACGAAGAGCACGAGACAAAGACGTCTCTCGCTCACCCAACCAGTGAGGCTCAAACTGTCATTCTCTGGGTTCGGGGTCTTTCTGACAATAGACTCAGTCGGCTTTGTCGACGCAGTAAGATAAGGGCATAAAATAAAACCCCGGAGCTGTTGATGGGATGCCAGATGTAAGGAGAGGATAGGGGGTGGAGGGAGGGGGCAAGGAATGGATGCTGGAGGTGGGTGTCATTGAAGGACGTTTCTCCGACAACGGAGCACGCCCATCTCAGAGCTCATAAAGGAGCCGGACGGATTTGGAGCAAAGCAATGGACCACTTTTCGGCAATCAATACAAGTGTTTAAAATTTGTATTTGCCAGCGGGCCTCAGCACCCGGGGGGGAATCAATATGCCTTCATCTAATTTTAGACTGAAGAGACACATTAAATAACCAAGCCTTCTGCACCTCTTTAATGCCGGCGCAAAAGAGAAAGCGCCTGTCTTTCAGAGCAGTTTGTTAGGAGACATGGTTGGTAAGGTTGCGTCCACCCATGAGGACTCGAGGCAAGGAAGAATGATCAGTTGAGATCCGTTTAAACGTCAAACCTGCACAATCCACAAGGAGCAGCGCCTGAATGTGGCTGTTAAACAAACAGTCTGAAAGGTTATATAATGAAGACCAAGGGAATGGAAGAGAACGTGGCAGAAGAACCTAGTAACCGTGCAACAGAGAGGAAGACCCTGCAGAGGTGAAGAAAGTGATGGTGGGCTGGAAGAGGTCACGTGGTGGGTAAGACAGAGACGTAAAAAGAAAAAAATAACACAAGACATCATTATTCTTTCTGCCCAGCAGTGCTCTTTCCAAGAAGCAGGAGGACTCATTGGGCTGCAATGATGCAGAACACACTTAAAGAACGATCAAAACAAGATGGGTAACGTTCAGCACCTTGCCATGATGACAATGCAGGCCACTTGGAAAGAGCAAGAAAGTTTAGGAAGGACAGCCTCACTCACAGACGCAGCTAGGCTTCTTGGCTGACCACTGGTTGTTCTTCTGGCACGTGATATTCTTCTTCCCTACTAGCTCAAAGGCTGGCAGACACTCGAAGTGTAGCTGGTCACCGTGCCGGAAGCCCAATCCTTCTCGCTTGCCATAGGCGGGGACTCCAGGATCTCCACAGCTGCCCTGGTCAATCTCTGGAAGAATATGTGAGACAAACATCAGTTTCCACGGGTTAGGAAGAGACACAGAAGCACTGAGACTAATAGGAAGGGATGAGCCTAAGAGGCAAGGACCAACAGAGAGGGATGGATATAGATGTGGGGCAATGGAGCAGAAAAGGAAAGGAAAAGAAGTCACACAAGTTTACCGGGCAGAAGCTCATTATAAAGTAATATGTGACATCAGACATCTTGCCCAGAAAAGTGTTAAATCAGCCAAAAACTTGCAAATGTGCCAGGAGATTTGACTGCACTTTGCAGTTTGCTTGCTGGTTATCACATCAAATAGGTGGCAAAAACAGGAATCCATCCAGACAAGCAACTAACCAAGGCTCAGAGCAAGACGACAGCACCAGAATTAGCCACCAAAAAAATCCACCACGACCAGAGCTAAAAACGCAGTTGTCTCTTCCACTGAGCTCTGAAGGCTATGGTTTGAGAGAAGATAACCCCCCTCCACACCCAGCTACAGTCAAGGCAGTAATTTTGAAAGCGCTACCCAGTGCAGGTCAAAGAGCTGCAGAATAGAGGTTCAGCAGCCAAGCCATGAGTTTCAGAGATAAAAGCAAACCCAGACCTCTTCATGAGTACGGACACAGTACGCGAAGGTGGTTTATTCTCTCTAGCTGTCCTTTCCGGGGCTGTCAGCCTGTTATTAACCCAGTCTGGGACTCTTTAATCCTTGCCAGACCACCACCCATCGCTTTTATGTTTGCTTCTAATGCAAAACACTAGCTAACGGATCTGTAAGACACACACACACACGCGAAATAAAAACGATGCATGCATTAATAGAACCGCCATGTTTTTTTCCCCTCTGTGCTTCTGCCATGACATTCAAGTGCACACCGAGCAAAGCAGTGTGGGCCATTTCACATTAAAGAGGAAGTACACATCAAAGCTGGCGGGAAACCTAACGGGTGGTACAATTACACCTGCCAAATTGAACCATTAAGGCGCGAGGTAATTGTGGAGTCCGCCAGTCGGCTGCTGTTTTGTGCTGGGATATCAATTAGCAGTGTATATTCACCTCAGACACTCCCAGAGCCGTCACTTTTGACCGCTCCAAATTTTAAGCATCATAATTATAGGAAAACACGAAAAACCAACAAGCCACTACTTCTGAATTAAACTTTTGCTTTGGGGAACATCTTGTTAAGGAACTGAAAAGAGCTTTTGTTGCCTCCTCCTGCTTCACGTTGCTTCAGTATCCGCACTTGCAGGAGTGCTGGCGTGAAGCTTAGTCCGTTGTCCAGCTCGCACCTCCATCATTCCCCATCGTAGACTCTGCTGCTGTAACTCCGTGATAAACCCGTCATTTTACTTATCAGATTTTCTGACGATTCCTGTAAAGGAATAGAACCGTGACACAGCTTTGCTATTTTACAGCGTAGCTGGCAGTTGGGTATATTTTTATTTCTTATCTTTATTACTGGATGATGTCGAGAGGCAGTACTTCCAGCCCCTGGGCTTACAGCCTCACAAGAATTAGGCAAAAAATAAAGTCAAGCCTAAGAGTCCATATCCTTGTCTTTGGTTGGATGCTGGCAAACAAAATGGATCTTAATTGCCAAATTGGTGTTAGGAGTGGGATTACTTTGCCATCTCTCTTCAGCTGAACTGGAACCCTGACCTTCTATTCTGCTGCCAATCAACTTAGCACACTTGTGACAAATTCAGGCATGTAGTCGAAGTTTTGTGATCACCGCAACTCAGTTTCAAAAAGTGACACAAGCATATTAAGACAAGATGTTTTGAAACATTCACGAAGGGATTATCACACGTTTTTTTTTTGTTTCCAGCTTCATTAACTTAGAAATGTAAACATAAAAAATATCAAAATGATGGCTTGGGACTTTCAGTGTTAACATGATGCCAGCTGGTTGTCATCCTCGCTCTCCTGTGTCCTCATAAGAAACGACATGTTTTTTTTTTTTGTTTTCAGGGTGTATCAGCACAACTTCTGTAAAGGCCCACATCAAACAAACTCACGATCTCCAAATCTGCTCACAAAATTGATCTGTTTTTGTTCTTTTTTCCCCTGTCCTCCTGCTCCGTGTGTCTCTGCACATCACAGAACATCAGCTCTCATTTGCAGTCACCGATGGTGAGATGAAATCGGCCTAGGAAGACAGCCGGAGAGAGATGGGTTGAGGCGTAACGTCACGTTGACGTCATGGCCTTCGGGGAGCTGAGCTGCTGCGAGTCTCTTCCAGGTGGAGCGAGTGGAGCAAAGGGTGGCTTCGATTCTGGCAAGTCACGACCAGCCAACACACCGAGTGCTCCAAATGGGCCATGCTGTACATCCCAGGATGGAACCAGGGTGCGTAAAACACGATATGGTTCATCACTGGGATTTTCATTCTCTGTCCCTCGACTTTTGCCATTTCGCTTTCTATTTTTCTATCTCATTTCTGTTTTCTGGCCCACATCTATCTATCTCTCATCCCCTTAAAGAGATTGAAAGCACAGTCCACAGATTTCATTTCAGACCACTTCATGTTTGCATTTTGTTACCATCTTCACTCATGGACCAGTGGCCCAAGTTTATATCAATCCGCGCCAGACAAACACTGGCCAGTAAAGTCAAAACAAGGTGCCATTAACTCAGAAATAGGTAATGGAGAACCCTGAACATATGTGAGGGCATAAACAGTCGCCACCTGAACCCTTGGAGCTTGTTGGACTCTTGCTGGTGGGGAAGTCAATAAAATGCAGTGAAACTAACAGCACAACCTCTCAGACACCCACGTGTGAAAACCTTAACACATTTCCAGCAGTTTGTGAGGAAAATGCGTTTCTGAAAGTAATGTGAGAAATGTCTATAAAGGAGCTGTAGGTGCACAGCTGCAGGAAGGTAGGGAATGGCTCAACCAGTAGTGTTTTGGGTTGTGTGAGTGGTTGAACATGTTCTGGCCAAGACACATCAATGCAGATGAAGAAAATCATCGCTGACACTTGTCAGCAAGTTCTTCTCAAAGCAACCACTTAATGCCACTCAAAGACCAGAGTTTTACTCTTTCATCGGAACAGATGCATCTATTGCTGTCGTGAGAGGTTGTTCATACATCCTTCATGTAATCCCAGGAACAGCAAAATCACCACTCCATAAACTTCTAGGCCTCTGGTAAGCACACACTCACACACACACACACACACACACAGTCTTGCCCATCTGTCACCTCCTCACTTAATATTCACCAGTTTACTGCGTGTTTCTCTGGAACTCTCCGCACTGCCGCCCCATCAAAAGTTTTGAGCAGGCAGGGCAGAAAAGCACATAAACCCACACTGTTACCACCGCAGTGCATTCAAATGACATCTAATGACAAGAAACCTCCAGAATTATGCGAGAATCATTTGCAGCGCACTAGTATAAAGTGAAGTAAATATAAGCAACAGGATAATTACTGCAAAACTGGGATAATTTACTATGTGAAATACGGTGAACCATAATAAGTGTCACTATTCTCACTAACACCACTGGCGGATGTTAAAATGATGGAGCACAAAATGGTAACTCTTCACCTGGAGGGAGGTGTTGGGATTGGGCCAATGCAGAGGGCACTTTGGCTCAACGGCAGTAAGTCTGATGAATACACAGCCCCGCCAATAAAGACACCGCGGTAAACGACAGTAATGGGGAATTTGCCTTTGCCTCCTCTGTCAGCGCACCACCCGCGGTTCCACGGAGGGGATATATATTACACATGTTCACACACCAGCTGCACACTGCAGGTTCTCATGCACCAGCTCAGCATGGGTAAACAAGGCGGGGAGGACCGGACCTGTTCATCGGGAGTGAGATGAGGAGGATGAGCCGCGCTCAGAGCTGTGAAAAGCGACGCGTTGCTGCCGGCTGTACGCACGCAAACCGCGAACCTGTACGTGGGGACCGTGAACGGCCTAAGCGGTCCGGACGCTGCAGCTGTTCACGACCGGAGCTTTACAGCACCGTGTTTGTGGGTGCAGCTCGTGTCACCGCCAACATTCGGTCTGTGTGTACAATTTCAGCTAATATTTTGCAAATAATGTTTGTTTGTTTGCTGCACTGCAGTTCTCACTGTTTTTTCGTTCATGGAACAATGGGCTCTTTCTGCTGGTTGTCTGCTGTTCATTTCTACTCCTGCTTCAGCGCTGCCAAACAGAGGACATCTTTGCGAATCAACTTTATCGATTCACATTTGTTTTGAATCAATCGCACCCACCCCCCTTACTTTTCGGAAACTTCCACTCATACTTGACAGATCAGATGTTTTTGCTCACGCGGTTTCAATACCGTGTCTGTTTTGTTGTTAACCGCTTCTGTTTTATGTGTTAAATGAATGTCTGCGTGTTTTCCGTGTTTAAAAGTTCTGTTTTGTTTCATCCTGATAACTTGACGATGGTATGAGCCACGGGGGGTGGAGATTCAGGTTTGTAAGGAGGCTCCGGGGGGGGGTAAAAGGTGGTGTGCGTCAGTCTGGTAGCTGAAGGTGTGTAGCCGTACAGCCTTTGTTCACCGTGTTGTTTATTATGTGTGTCATTTTGTAGACCTGTAAATATTGCACCGTGTTCCTGTGTCTGCGACTTCGCCATCCGAGAAATCTGGCGGCCCAACGCTCTCTTTTCGGCGACCCCACCCTCACCGAGGAAAACTGGTGTGACGTGGACACGGTTAAGCCTCACAAAGTGAGGAGAACAATAAAGTGGCGACCAGTCTTGGTTTGGTCTGAACTTTACCTGCAGAATGACTCCATGTAGATCATTACCATGTCCATTACTTGGGCGATCGATGACTGGTGGACACGGACCATTCAGCTGCCTAGATCCAAGCGGGGTTCCGTCAAATGCTGTTCACCGTCATATGAACCCAACGCCTTCATCCAGTGTTAAACAAAACAGCT
The DNA here is from genome assembly GCA_900497675.1 of Arapaima gigas. NCBI lineage: Eukaryota > Metazoa > Chordata > Actinopteri > Osteoglossiformes > Osteoglossidae > Arapaima > Arapaima gigas. The sequence continues at coordinate 221,701 of UFQX01000193.1, read as the reverse complement.
CAACTATGTCAAAGCTTTCAGCATCTAGGGGGGGTCACCATTCCCTTCTAGTTTTTGTCAGCATGACTTTCTGGTCCAATAGCAGTGCTGAACAAGTCTCACAAACCTGACTGAAACATGTTGACAACTTTGCCGCGACTGGTCCTCTGTAGCATGAGCCGAGCTAATAGCTACGCCAGGGAATTAGCAAATAGCTACAGTACAGAAGTTTCCTGAGCATCATCCTCTGGATGGAACGCCCACCATGTGCTGGGGAAGGTCATTAATCGTAAAGATCTGTTTAATATACAATCTGTAATATTTTTTTACTTAAATATCTACTGCTTTAACATAACAGGCGTCAATAGGTGCAAGGTTTTAATAGGCCGTAAGTGCAGCTGTAAGTACTCTGGTAGCCATCAGTAACCTCGCCTCTTCGATTTCACATCAGCGGTGAAAGATGAAGAACGGAACAGGTGCGTCCTCGGACTCCGGCGGGTGACAAGGAATGCCTCCGCCTGCCGTGTCTCCCGCACGGCCTTCACAAAGCGGCAATTACATCGGGAGCTGGAGAGCAGAACCAGGCTATCTTCTCTTGGCTGAAGACATTACAGACATGACTATCAGCACCTAACAGAATTAAGACTTCCTCCAAATGAGTTTTCTATTCAGTAGGAATGTTTAATAGCTGGTCTTTATTGGTCATTGAGCCCGTTTTATCCTGTGAAATACAGAAAAAAACCGCACTGCAACTACACCAGAGTAAATAAGTGAATAAATACACGGCTCCACAAACTCCTGCTTATATCTGAGTCACATTGTAAATATGTGAGACTGAGAAAAACCAAATAAACGCTACAACACTGCAGAAATGAGTTGAGTGAAGGTTGTTCGCGCTCCTGCTCGGTTTGGATGTGTTTTATTGACACAAGTCGCACTCGCTTGTCTACGGGCAGGGAAGGAGCCGCAAGGCAAATAAACAGGAAAATGTTTGTATCTCGAAAAGGTTGTAACCCCCGTCTTTGGTAACGCAAGAGCCAGCGTATATTTCCACTCATGATCGTCTACATGAAATCCAGCACCGTACCTTCGTAGGACACCTTGAAGCCCAGCGAGCCGCTGGTGTCGTCCGTCCGGAAGTTCAGCCACATCTGGTGGCTTGTACTGACCACCAGGTCCGGCGTGGTGGTCCCAGATAGCCTGACACAGGAGAAAAGCAAGTTTACGATTTTTACTATGATAAACAAGGTAAAAATCCACATCAAACCAGGGTCAAATCCATTTCCTTGAGAGCCCAGAGTTCCAGATCTTCCTGTTCCCTTCAAACCACTGATAATAGAGGGCGCTGAATTGGGGCCTATTTCAGAGGATCAAGTGGCGTAGCTAGATGGAGGAAGTAGGGTGAAGTAGGGTTTCAGTAGCCTGGGCAAGTTGCAGTATGCTTTTGGATCGGAACCCACTATCCACTGAAGAACACATGAAAATTGCTATATAAGACTTTATACACACAGTACATTTCCAAATAATTAATAGTTAGCATTTGGAATTCCAAGCACCGTCATGGACATCAATATGCAGCACATTACAGGGGAAGCGATGCTGTTTTAGTATGAGCTGAAGTGATTGACAGCATGACGTGCAGCAATTTCCACTCAAAGAGGCTGCTGGGAAAAAAGTGGAATGAGAGAACAGCAAAGAGGCGCTTACACGTGAAATATGGTCTTCTGATCGCCCACGGAGGCCCCGTCGCCGACAGTGAGCGTGTCGTAGCCACGTTCCAGGTCAAAATCCTCAAACGTCAACTTGATCACCTGGAAACAGAGGACAGATTGTCGGGAACCGTGACTGACAGCCTGTCGAAGGGTCTGGTCATGTTTCCAACATGCGCTCAAAGCCAGCCCTGGAGATCGGAGCATTCGATCAACTTGGCTTTGGGTTTCCCGTTAAATTTAAAGGTCTGACACGCAAGGCTTCTAGCGACCAGACCTCAACTAGATGCCGTCAATCGCAACAGGCCTTGAATTTTAGCCGGGTTTAACTATTTAAGCACCACAGACCGGACCCCCCATACAAGGTAGGAAGTACCATCACAACCAGGGGGTTCGCACATGGAGGGTGCCCAGCCGATCATTTTGAACAAACAGAAGAAAATCCTTCCTTTCCTCCCCAATTTATGGAAAGGTGAACATAAAAAGTGTTGTTTTTAAAAGCGCCACCCACTAATTCATTCTTAAGGTTTTTGCTAGAGGAATCATTTACTTTGTTCCAGGTTGAATAAATAAATAATGCAACAAACATTTTGTTCAATGAGATAGCACAAAACTAAATTGATAAACCAAGGAGGAGGGGAAAAATGCTGTCTAGCCTCCCATTTGAAATTGGCTGCCACAATTCTGCTCACTTCTTGATGTTTTCATTGTGCTTTGCGACTCCGGCCTAATGAAAAAGCTTATATAAATGCAAATTGCATTTTGTCCTATGGTAAACAAACTGTGTAATGAAAATTGCCAAGGATGGGAGGGAAAAGCTGCATTCCAGGTCAGATCGCGAGTTAAACGCCGCGTCCCTTCTGTCAGGGGTGCGACAGGGTCATCGTCCAGCATTCACCTCCGCGTCCTCGGGGAGGGAGGCGGCACCCCCAGGGGGTTTGCAGGGGGCAGCGGCGAAGGCTCAGGATGTCAAACACACTCTACCCACCTGACAGCTCCCAGATCAAACACACAAATTATATGGCAGAGTGGTTTTTCAAAACAGGGTTTTTGCACTGACTGCTCCCCCCGGGTGAATTTTGCTCCAGCGCCGGGATCAGGTAATTTTAGAACATTATCAGTATAATTAAAACCTGAACTGATAAAGTTGCAGGTCGTGCCAACCTAAGGGGTCCCTGCCTTTGTAAAATTCACTGTAGAGCCACTCTTTTCAGTTTTGGTACTCAGTTTATCTTGCTGTCCAACAAGTTGCACCCCAATGGATCCCATAAGAAGTTTAACCATCTCGACTGGACACAAGGTCCGACAGCACGAGCAGGGGCCCCTGTGACGACATGATGCTTCAACCTACAGTGGAGGGAGTGTCGCTCGACGTTAGACTAGATATCGTTCATTTCATTAGTGCGGAAGCCCAAAAACACACAAACCTACGAAAGCAGAGGTGTAGAATAGCTTGGGATGATGCTACTGTGTGGGAAGGTATGACTAACATAGGTCGCGCTGGAAAGTTGGTAAAAAAAAAAAAAACCCGAGCGCTTCACGTGGACAAGATAGAGATGGGCGTGGCTTCAAAGAACCTCTCACTTCTGCCTCGGACCCTCACCTGTTGTTCTCAGGTGACAAATGCAGATGTCAGACAAGGCTGTTTAAATGGAAAAAGAGGGCAGATATACATTGTTTTAAGCCACGGATGGATCAGTGGTTGTACTATAGTCAAGGCAGTCATTTATTTGCAATAAATTCTGTATTTTGCCTTTAAAAACGAATTCCCCCGTGTCTCCTTCTGGTTATGTTCCAGTTAGGATCGCTTAACTTCCCGCTGCCTTTCCTTAGTCAGCACAGAAAGAGGTTGTCATGTTTAAAGCAGACAGTCGCTTGAATGCTGTCGTGAGAGCTTTACTTTCTGGATGGACCGTTGTGGTTGTTGTGATCACCAGAAAGTCTCCTTCAAAGTGAATGGAAAAAAAAAATCATAAAAAACTTCTTGTAGAGATTTGAGGTTCTCGCTCATGATCCCACGACCGCGCTCAGTCAAACGTGACCCCCGGGTGGCACGGAACCCGGCTCCGTCCCTGACAGTGAATTAATTCCTCTCTGATCAGCCGTCAACACGTTTGACTGAGCCCCTCATTGATTTCCCGAAGAGTTATTCATGAAAGAGGGAAAATTAATCTCCGTCCACCGAGCAGCGCATAGGTAATGGATAAGGCCTGAGGACGACCTGTGGAAAAGCTAAAAAAAAAAAACCCGGTAAAATAAAGGAATGCAGATGAGTAGCACTTGAGATCGGCTTGCGAGGAAAATCAGAAGGAAAGACGAAGCAACAAACTAAAGGGCGATGACAGGAGCGTGGTTGTGAAGGGAATGGGGATGTCAGGCAGAATGGAGAGGAGATAACGTTGGACCAGCACCCAAGGGCTGAAAGCGGTCAGCGTGCTGAGGGTTCGAATCAAGCGGAGAGGAAGAAGTGTCTCCCAACCCCAACCGTGGGGACAGTCTGAGGGGTGGGGTTGGCCCAGGAACGTTTTAATGACTTTCCTTTCTGCTCCCCGGAACACGATAACAGAGAACGACAAAGATCAACACACTTTTACCTTCATTGTTCATTCCGACGCCTCCGGTTATGTCATAATAACTCGATCTGACGTACAGAGAGAATCATATTTGCAGCCCCTCTCTCTGCGTGCCGTCTGCCCCTTCCTACATTCGCTACCGAAATTAAAATTTCTCCGTATCTCCCAGCTTAAGCAATTTAATGCGACCGATGTTGTCTCATCCGTCCAAATTGGACCACGAACAAAAAGTGCAGCCTATGTCGTGTTTATGTTGGTCTTTTCAAACCTCGTACGCTTCATTTGTACAATAAGCTACTTACAACAACTCACACAGCTGGGGTGACGTCTATGGGAGCAATTCTGCACAAGCACCTTAGTCAAGGGCACTCTGGCAGAAGTGGGATTTGAACCCTAGCGCTTCTAACTACGAGGTGCCGAAGCTTGCCGCTACAGCACCTGAAACACACCACAGGTGACTGAATTAATGACAGATCATCTTCACGCACCTGTAAAGAAGGCAAGAAGTGGGTCTGTGTAGAAAGGTTCGGAAGTGAAGCCCTTATGAGAGCTGCGATGTTAGCGAGTACAGCCTTGAGGCCTCACCTGGGGTTCGACCTGTTTTTGACGCTAAGTTTTCTTTATTTCCTTTGCAGCTGACCTGATAACTCCATAACTGCTATTTTTAATACCACAGCCACCTCATTGGTCGTTTCAGGCGCCAATCTGCTGTTAAAGGGCTCCCACAGCGCCACTCTCCACCGCCGCAGCCAAGCAACAATAAACAACAGGAAACAGAACATTCTGGCACCGGTCCGCAAGGCCCCGCCATGTTCCGTCTTCATCGGGACGGTGTCGCCCGTAAGCGACATTTTGCAGTGGCGCCATCCATTTTGCCGGCGACCCGACACCTACTTGCCGCCAGGACGCCTGGGCGCAGAGCGCGACTTTGGGCCTCTGTGATAAGGATACAGATTTGTAAAACCATTTGTTCAGGCCCGGAGATTGCAATTTGGCAAGTGAGCGTTGCCGCGGCCCTGAAACAGCCCACAAAGTCATTACTTTGCACAGCGGCCTTGTCAGTCCCATGATATCCTTTCAGTCCTCTTAGTGTTCGCTCTCCATCTTACTGTCCTTCTCCCTCTCCCTCCCTCTCTCTCACACACAGGGACCCAGTTCCACAGCTGCAGAAGAGAGACGCTGCTAAAAAGCACCCCAGCTTTGCCTCTTGATGCCCCCTGGTAGAGTTTCTACCGGTCACAGTCTTCCCCCACTTTACACATTTAGTAACGTTCCACAAAAATCCTCCCTGGGGTGAATTCTCATAAAGACATTCTGTAACTACCATTAACATTAAATAAAAGCGCAAAATAGAATGTCCCCGTCTTCCTTAGCTCCTCAGTTGACACTTGTCTATGAAACCCAGGCTCTTTCAGCTCTTTCTTAGGTTTTAACAAAACCAAAACATACATACATATAAAATTTTTGTATTAGTTCAACGTTTGATGCAAAAAAAGACAGGAAAAAGGACTTTAATGGCAATAATATGAAGGAATCACGTTGTCTGGGGTCTTTGATTTCTAACAGGTGGAACTAGCGAACAAGCGGGAATGGGCGTTTACATTTTATGAGCCAAACGTATATGTGCTACAAGCCAAACTATAACTGCAAAGAAGACTGCACGGTGGGTCTGATCCAGTACCATTCAGCAGTGAGGAGACATCGCTAAATCCTAAATCGGATGGTCGTAAATGTGAAGAAATAGGGTGTTAAATAAAAACTCCTTGGAGGCTGGGTTCTCATAACCTGAATAGGCGCATCTTAGAGACGACTGTATTATTTATAAAACTGTGCCATGGACAATACACTTCTCCAGTGTGATGTTGGTGGCCTGGCCTGGCCTGGCCACGTGGTTGCAAACATAGACAAGAACCACCTTGTTCTTAAGTCCCAGTTCAAAGTTTTGCAACTTATCAACTCTGCCCCCCCGCTGGACCCCTAGTTCTCCTTCATACAGGCAGACAGTCACAGGACTGAGAATAGGGGTCACTCACCTTGGAGGGGTCAGCTGCTGTGATGACCCACGTGCAATTGGCGTTGTTGTCGTACTGGACGGGAAAGTTGGGCGATGTGATGACCCCGGTGGGACCTCGTAGTTGCCCGCCACACATCGGTGCTGGGAACAGAGAGGACCATGGGTAGAAACATGGTGAGGCAGACTTGTAACCCAGAAGTATACCCCCGACCCATTTAAAAAATGTTTGATCACATATGGAATAAAGTAAAGGTCCATCTCCAGGTGCTGGTCACCAAACTTCTTGTTTCGATAAGTCTTGAATTCAACTCCACTCTAATAAATTATTCATTTAGTTAACATCTCTGCCCAACACGCCTTAGCAACAGACAGTCAACTAACAGCCTTTTTTATGGTTTATAATCAACCTTACCTGTTTATAACTACAATATTTGGTCCGGGCAAATATCATAATCCAGGGTGTTCCAGCGGGAAGTGGTATGCGTTTACACGACAAGGTCTAACCACTTAAAACCCTGCTGCCTCGCGGTGTTTCCAGCCTCTACTTGAACAGAGTCAACACCTCTTGTGAAGGTCACATAGTCTGTACAGCTTGAACCAAAAACCCTCAGGTTTCTCTCCTACAAATTCCCACAGGCCTTTACATCCGCGTTTGAAACGGAAACAAGCTCTGACATTATAGAAAACACTGGAAACGGGGATTAACGTCACACGAGGAGAGCAGCTTTGAAGCCCACGTCCGGATCGATAGGTGGTTTCGGCTTCAAATTCGGCAGCCTGAGATGTTCCTTCGGGAGTTAGGGAAGGTTAAACCACACGTCTCCCCTCTAAACTTGGCCGACTCATCCACTTTTGAAGGACGCCGTTCCTTCTCCTCCGTTTCTTCTGGTGGCCCCCCAGAATCACGTTAAATGGCTCCCAAAATTAAAGCGGTCACTCGCTAATGAGGTGTTGAAGAAAAGTCATTGATGTGTGCAGTAAATGAGGGTGTTTGAAGGTCGGGACCCCAGGTCCAACGTTTAATGAGTTACGTTTCACCAGCATTCCTTGGGGGCGCCATGGCGTGCGCTCCCCTACGCCTCGAAAACTGAGCTGGCTTTAAAATAGGAGGAAAAGAAAGTTTAAAAAAATTAAGTAATGAACCCAAACCACGTGCTGCAAAACTAACAAACACGTCAAAGCGACATTTATGCGCGGTACTAATATCCTATTTATTCACTTATCGGACACTTTTTCCACTCATCAGACGCATTTTTAAGTCAAACTTTTTTTGCCACGGCGACCTACAAAGTAAGGTTTCTCTATTTACCCATTTAGGCAGATTTTTCCCGTATTAATTCAGAATGTGTACATCGATGCTTCAGTGGGACTCAAACCCAAGGCAGTTTTGAGCTCACCTTCCATCATGCCTCACATCCAACTGCTGCTCTACCAGAAGGTGCAGCAGATGAAATGACAGGGCAACTATCTATGATCCTTATTCATAACCATCCTCTGGAAGCCAGGTGCCTAGTGAATAGCAGATATATCTGGGGCTACAGGAGTCACCTGTTATCTTTGATAACTCTTTTTACCTTTCGTAACTTGCAATGAGGTGCGATATGCCTCGCCAAAGGAGACATTTTTCAAGGAAAATGTGTCCTGTATTCATAGCTCCATATGTTGCGGTGCACGATCCGGTGACTATCTGTAAACGCTGACCCTCAGAGGATGGACAGAGCACAAAGGTGTCAAAATGAGGGCGAACTAACACAAATACACAGTGAGACGGAAGGATTGCATTCCTGCAAAAGCGAGAGCCACTGAAATCAGATTAACCATCTGCCCTTCTCAGGCCCGGCCTGGCGCAGGGTTAATCTTGTTCAGCCTCGACTGGATCAGCCTGGGACCCGACGCCTGGACGGCCATCTCAAAACTGGATTTTTTAAGCACATTACAGCAGATAGAGATCTGAAGATAACAGATGGATGGAATGGTGCTGGGATTAAAAATGGATCTATGGGAGATTATATCACACATCCCCGACTGCAAACCGAAACGATCGGGATTTTTCTATATAGATGGAATTGGGAGGAGACTCGAACCATGTAACTTTAAGCCAGTATCTTTGGCCCCTGAGAACGATGTCAGGAGGTTGTTGTATGTTAGCGTTTGTACATTAACTAACATTCGAAAGTCCAATGCTTGTTGCCCACGTTTGCTGGTTTCGCGGTAATTTGCCAGTCATACTGGGAAAACGGCCTTTACTCCATGATGTAAACCTCATTTGGTGCAACACGTAGTGCTGAGAGTTATCACCTTGCAGTCTAAAGACCTCGGTTCAAATCCCACTGTTTTCTTTAAATCCTTCATCAGTCTACTTACCCTGAACTGACACAGTAAACATTACCCAGCTGTACAGTAAATCACCGCAAACTGAATAATCTAAGACTAACACGGCAAGGAGAAACACAGAGAAACAGCACGGAGAAGCAGAAGAAACAGATATGGAGAAACATATCAAATGAAATAATCCTCAAAAACATACAATGATATATATTCGATTTGGGGATCCTCAAGGATAACACAAGTAATTAAGACTGGAAAATTGTATTTTTTTTTCCTTTAGAGAAAAAAACAACCTGTTTGTAGAAGAAAAGGGTCTGTGGGCTAAAAAAAGCTCAACGCCAACTATGCACATTCCTCAAGCAAAGTACAACTGACAGCTGTTGTTCTACAGCGAAAAGATGCGGAATGTACCAAAACAATAAATATTAATATAGCTATAAAACGCTCTACTCTTGGACGGGCCTTGTTAGAAGATCCACCAACTGACGCATTATTTATCTTCAGTTAGCCGAAACTTTTATCCAAGGTGACCTGCAGCGTTATAAAACCAACTGTACAATGATGACTCATTTACCGAACACAGTATTCTTGCCATTTCAATTCGGTGTAAGTGCCTTCTTCGCGAGTGCTGCCGTAGGAGCGAGAACCTAAAGATTTCATGGCGATAAGTCAACCGCAAACCTACCTGAAGCTGCATGAGGGTGTGATTTAACAAACCAATAAATCAAAATCAGTTTTTTGGGCAAAGCTCATTGATGGTGGGGGACGGTCGCCTGCTCAGGATATGGAGATCTGCGGTCGTGAGCCGCAATCACTGCGAGGCTTTGCCCCCCTATTGCCAGACCCCCCCAACACCCATATTCCTAACGTCATAATTCACAGCTGCCCAACACCGCTTTCCAAATTGTCCCATTTGCATAATCATATGCGGCAGCCTGTAAGAAAATAGTGGGTTAAATAAACAGAGCGGAGATGCTGGAGGGCGTATTGTTGTTGGGGTCTGTCAGCATTTTAGTCATTGTCACCGTGTTCGGGAGCCCGAGGTACATGACCTCGACCTCCTTGGTGCCCATGAGGTGGTTCCTTCTGCGTGATGGGAAGACATACGTCACTGTGACCTTGAAGGATTGGTCAAGTGAGAAGCATCACTGATGCATTATGGGCATGTCATACTCAGCATCACTGAGGCATCACGTCACTTTTCTTTTTATAGGTGCATAGCTCAGATAGTCCCAGTAATATGGGTTGGAAAAGGGATAGTTGGACCACTTCCTGTTTGGGGTCTTCTGTCTGTCTTGATTCCAAGGACAGCACCGGCGGTGGGGGGTGTCCTACCTCTGCAGACAGGCCTGTCGTCGCTCCAACCCACATAGCTGTCAGTCACACGCAGGCAGGTGATGCTCTTGGAGCCCTGCAGCTCATAGCCCTCATCACAGGAGAAGTGGACTGTGGAGCCCCTCCTGCAGGGGTATAATGCAGAGATAGGGAATTTTCTTTGGGTCAGCATAAAAATAGTTTGCCCTGTTTTTTTAATAAAATATTACATTAACTGTGGCATGTTAGACCTGAAAACAGCCAATTTTTGGAACAGCAGATCACTGAGAGCAGTGCAGCGAAATCACTGCCCACGAGAGCGATTACTACGACACTAGGGCCTCAGTGACCTCATCCCTTAGGTGGTGTAAAGGCCTGTAGTTACAGTATCGCAGAGCACCTACACGCACCCCTCTGTGTACACATCTGGTCATGTTCTCAGTTTGGAACATACACAGCGAAAGCAAGCAAAAACATGCTCAATTTTCAAGTGAAAATGAAAGGATCTGGAACATGAGATGCAGTACGAGTGTGTTGGGTTCTTTCTAGGGGTTGAAAACCAATCTCTCTGAGGGCTCCAAGGAGGCAAGACCTTGACGCCTGCCCTGCCAAACACAAACACTGTATGCAAACCTACTTGTACCCCATCTGCTCCCTTCCTAAACCCCCCAGAGATCCTAGCAGGTCTATGCATCATGCCGGCGTCAAGCTGTGAGCGCGAACTGAGTGAACGGGTTCTTAACCACTAAATTATGAAGTGCACCTGAAGTCGGAGCCCTTTCTCTTCCCTCGTTCCGGGATTCCCGGGTCCGGACACATGTTGTGGCCCTGTGCTACTCCCATCTGCGATACTGTGGGAAAAAAGCACAGGGAGACAGGTCTGGTAAACTTTCACTTAGGCCAGTTACAGGCAACACTACCTTTGCAAAAGCAAGAAAATAAACCAAATCAATGCAAGGAAAACAAAAACCTAACTGGTCAGTTAAAAGTAGCAACGAACAAACTGCCCGAACAAAATCCTCTTTCTGGGGCAGGACTGACTGCACTCGCAAAGAGGAGAAGGTAAAGAAGGAGCAGAAGACAAGGAAGAAGAAGAGAATAGGAGGCTAGAGAAGCATGGTGGAGGACAGTTGCAGCCCTCTCGTTCTTCAGCACCAAGGATTCATGCCAAGTGCTACCATGCCTTCACAGTCATCTGGAACGCTGATCTGACAGATGCTGATTGGACGGGGCGGTGAGAGTATAGATTCTCATGCATATTAATGGGCGAGGAAAGGGCAGTCCTGTCAGTGGACGGTGCTCGCCATTGGGGGAAACCAGCGGGGTGAGGGAGTAAGTATTACACAACTCAATTTCCAACGGTCTCCCTGGGCAGCTGCTGCAAGACCGTGACATTTTCCTACAATGATGTGGAGGTAATAGAAATGTAAATAACAAAGCCGCTTCAGATGAATAACGGGACCGGCAGTCGAAAGCGGCTCCATCTGCCATGAGGAAAGGGCCCCGAATGCAGTTGGCGTTTGTCTTTTGACGGCTGCCCTAACCATTTAGCAACAATATCCACCACAATTCCCACTTTGGATGGTGGACTGGGGTGAAGGGCACGTTTGTCAAGGGGATCCCATGGTTCCATCACCCCGATTTAACATTAGACTAACGCTGGGGTCTCGGGGGCCACGTTCAACACTTTGATTCATGCTCTGGGGATGTGTTTTAGGTGAGCTACCACAAAGGAAGAGGGATCGATAAGGAGTAAATCTCAGCCCGGCAGAAGAGCGGAATGCTAATGGCAGGCCCTCGCTGACTCACACACAGATATCTTGTGGTGGTTGTCTTTGCTTGGCAGCATCTTCACGCCTCGGGACTTGAGCTCTGTCATTTTCTTCACTGCAAGAGGAGAAAAAAAAAACACACACATAAAGAACTCATTACATTTCTTAAACATTCAGCTTAAACTGCAGCTTGCATATTTTACACAAATGAGACATTTGAGGTTAAGTGCTTAGGAAAAAAAAGAGACCCATCAGCTCACTGACCACTAAAATGCCAGCTTCATTTGCAGACAAATTCTAAAAGAATATTCTAAAAGAAACTCAGTGTTTTAAAGACATCACAACAAAACAATAAACACATCTACGTATTGCAGTTATATACACTACCACGGATTAGTTAGGTAGACCGTAAAGTACAACATTTTTGGTCGAGGAGTGGACTTTAGTGTTGGTGGCAAAGGCATGCAAGTAGTCGACTGCTTCTGCTTATCGGGATGAGAAGTCGGAAGAGGTGATCTGACAATCACTGCACAGAAACACTTTGCAAAGCTGCTATCAGAGGTCTGTAGAAGAACCTCACGTGTGCTGATGTATCAACAGGAGAAAAGATTAGCATATTTCAATTTGTGGGATTTTATGCAACACTTTAGAAGGGCAAGAGTTGGACCTGAACTGTGGTCCTGAGCAAAATTTAAAGTCACCCTGGACCGCCAGGCCAAAAAACTAGATGGATACTGGATTTAAATCAAAACCAGAACTTGCTTTAGGAGCAAGAGTGAAGAGATTAAGGGGGCCATACTTTGGGCATGTCAAAAGAGGGTTGGATTTCTGTCAAAAATACAGAGATGGTTGGAAAATTTGAATGAAAAACGACAAATAAGATGAGAAACCAAATGGACGAACTCGCTGACAACGGACGCAGCACCTTCAACATTGACCATTCTGAAGAAGCTCTACGCAGAGCAGAAGAAATGTAGTCAATAATTCTTTTTTTAAACTTATTTTGTTAAAAACGGGAGTGAGCACGTGATATGACGCAACCATTCGGTTACGTCTACAAACCCAAGGACGCGTCAAACCAAACCGTGTGCTGAAACAGCGTCATCGAAACCTTGCATTACATTTCCGTTGCATTGCTGCGCCCGGCATTCTTATCCGCTTTGACGTACGCAGCTACCATGTCACAATTTAATAAGTCATGGCAAGATACACTGTCGTATAGAATTACCCACATAAATCCTATTATGTTGTGTTAATATCGTCTAAACTCTTGCTCCCTGCTTTGAGGTGTCGATAGGATACGGTTGAACTTAGTTCTGATCATTTGTTCCGAAATAATGAGGTCTACCCAGCGCCAGGCGAGTCTGTCCTCAGCACCCTGCAGAACCAGTGCATGAGCAATTTCATCTAAACCGTCACACAAAACAAACTCTTATTATTTCTCTTCCTATACCTTTCGGATCCATCAAGCGCATAAACAAACACAAAGGGAAGGGAAGCCGAAAGATCCAATCCGATCAATAAAACCCTGAAGGATTTCTTATTTATATTTATTTATTTTTTCTCCCCGCTGGCATATGTTTCCAAAGAGGTCCGGAGAGGCACGAACACTTTCACTCAAAGGGGCGCCTGCATCATTCAAGAACATTTCCACTGGCGAGAAAACCGCAAACTGTACACAGATGAAAGCTGGATACTCCTTGAAGGATTTAAAAAAAAAAAAAGTTTTTTCAGCAGGAGAACAAGCTGAAGTTTAGTAAGTGAAATGTAATCCTGTTTGCCATTAAACCAGGAGAGCTGTTCATTAAAAATGATGGCGTGGTTTTCGGTACTAATTCCGAATTATTTGCAGGGCAACAGGTAAAGGCGTACGGGGTGGGATCGAAGGTACAAGCTGCAGGAAGGGGTCTGTTTTTCACCCTTGAATCAAGTTCTCCCTCAGCTGCTGCTTAATGCAGTGTAAATGCAACTGTGCAGGCAGGTAACCTGCAAGCTGTGAACGGCTGCGCGAAGGCATCTGCTGAGCAAGTAAATAATGTGACTATTAGCACTTTGCACCATTAGCAGTTGCTACCGCCGTTCACACTACATTCTACCCGAGTGGCTTCTGTGTGCGACCATGCGTTGCCGGTGAAGCGTTCTGCTCCTTCCCACTCCGGCTGTAACCGCGAAGGCCGACATTCTTGTCGGCCCGTCATGTTCCCTCCATTTTGACTGCTCTTCTGTATCTGCGAGGCCGCGGGTTTGTGGACGCAAGGGGAGTGTGAGCTGTCATCCATAGGTTTGAGACGTCACGCTCGCGTGTGAACTGTGAAGGCTCAGGGATAATCCGATTAAAGTAACCCCCTTACACAACCGTGCGGCTTGCATTTGGGGATCGGTGCAGATGTCGACGGAGGGGCAAAAAATAGCTTCTTCTTCACACTCATTTCATTTTTCTCATGTTCCAGATCCTACTGTATGTGTCCCAAGCACCTCATTTTATACTGTACCCAGCAATACAGCTGGAGTTACACATCTAGCTCAGAGTTACGACATCGAGCCTCATCCGGGGACATGAGCATGAAACATCCAGTTTGAAAGCTCAAATAATCCATCTCTACACCAACTGCTGCCATGTTATTCTGAGACTTGGCCTTTCATTTTTGTCATAGTCTGAATTTACCTCAGAGGACATGCTATGCTTTTACAAAACAGTACTGCATGATTCTTAAGGTGAGACTTGGGAAACCTTCTGCCTATAAGCCCTTCTTTGGTGGGTAAGTCTCATCCACGATTATGGAAAGATGATCAGAAGGGCCTCAAGCTTTCTGGGACAGGACTTAGCTAAGGTGACCCCAATGAAAGCCGCGATGAAACACACACGCGGCGGTCTGCGAAAAACCTTGTGTGTTCTGACCTTCAACAATATCTCGCTTTGAAACACTACTAAATAAACAAAAGTAGCTCTGGTGTCTCACTGTTGGCATTTGGCTTCTTTCTCCATGTTCCTCTTTGAGGCCAAGCAGAAGCCATCTTTTCATCCTCTGCAGTAGTCTTAAGGTGGGAGAAAAATGAGGAGCGGCGGGGCACCGGCCGAGCTTAAGAGCACATCCTGCGAGGAGAAGTTCCTCCAAGGTACTCGAGGTGCTCACTTGAGGGACCAGGAGAAAATCTAATTAAGAGCTTAGCCATTTCTTCCCGTTTACCGATTCTGCATATGCATTATTTATTTATCCAGAAAACGCACCTGTAATTCAATCTTCATTTTAATCCTGACCCTGATCTACAGTGCAGTCATGGGGGGGGGTAAGATTTAGCTTTCGCTGCAGTTTGTCTTCAGGCAGCCGACATAAACCCCATCTCATCTCTTATACGTTCACCTTTAACCTCAGGAGAACGGTGACTGTTCCACCAAGTAAATGAGGGCAAAGGGGTGGTTCAGGTGTTTCTAAATGCAGTTCCATGAACCATTAGTTTACTTCTCCTGTTTTTTCCCTCTACATTTGGCATGCATGCACATAAACGCTAGCTGATCAATATTCCTCTGTTTCAGATGTCTGAGGAAATACTTTGCAGTGCATAACTGGCACCGAGTCGTACATAACTGCATGGTGCAGACTAATGTACCCTTCGGGGACCTCATTTATCAATCACAACGCAAACCTGCATATGTGTTGGCAGGGGAGCATCAGCTGGCAAAGTTCCCTCTCCGAAGAATTGAGAGTTGGCAGAAGCAGGAAGGGGTGCGGCGGGTTGTGGGTGAGGAAAAATTAATCAAACTGCATGTTGTCACCGCAGCCAGGTAATATTTTAAATAAAGCACCTTAAAGACACATCAGCGCTTACTGGTCGGCTGGTGATGACTGATAGTTATGGTTGTTGATAAAGTTGTCTTTGAAGAAAACATTAATACACCCCCATGTCCAGGTGCATAAACATATAGCATTTATTTGAGGAGGTGTGGCGGTTCTACTAAAAACGCACCCAGCTGAGAGCGGCAGCGGCTGAGCGAGCTGCCCCACCTGGGCGCCCGGCAATGGCACTCACCTTGGTACTGGGCGCTGAAGCCGCGAAGCTTGTGGTTTCCGTCCGACGTGAAGTGGAGGCGAAGCCAGTTCTTGCTGCTGATGACGGGGGATGGCAGGTTGGGGCCCGTGAACCTGCGGAGGACAGCGAGGGGTTTGAGGAGTGGTACGGGGAAAGAAGATGCGAGACGAAGAACATGCAACGATATGGATACCCTGGGAATGATCTGGAAAAGCACGGTGTCTGAATTCCACCCGCTAACACGGGACAAACTGCCGGTCGGGATTGTTGATGAAATAATCGAACGCTTCTATTGATCCTGACCTGTGGAACAAACCAGTCTAATTCCATTAATATGCTTCAAGTATTATGGAGATCACCTTGGAATGTGCATCTTACACCGACCAAACAGCACTTAAGCGGGCAAACGTTCAGCGTTCAGTTTATTTTTTATCATGTTTTATTTTTAACCACCCTTTAAAGTATTTTGACAAATAGTTTAAAGCAACGTAGATGAATGGTCTCATGCGGGTGCAGAAGATTAAATAAAACTAATCATTATTCACTTACATGTAATGTCTGGAGTCCTGACTAATTCTAAGCACATTTTAATCCCAAAACCCCTTTCCAATTCCACAACTCAATCCATTGGATCAGCATGTGTCCACAAAAGTAAATTAGGTGGGTTAGTCAATGGGATTATATGGACTAAAGCTCATTCAGTCTGCAGGAGAACATTAGGAACATGCAGAAAAAGCCACTTCGCCTCAGAGGACCTCTAACAATAACACATCTAAACACCTCAAGTCTCTTGATTCCAGAAGAGATGTACAAATATTTCAGGTAAATTATTAGTTGTATTTGAAAGGTAATAATTTACCACCATCACGAAATGTCCAGTTTAATTCAGGGGAAACAAATACAGTTTAAACTGTACATTTTCTGAAACTCACCAGGCCAGCTATCTCTCCCTAAGGGCCCAGTAGAAGTTACCTTTCAGTGATTCCTTGTCACAGTTACCATCTGATGCTAAAATGACGAGAAGGACCTGGAAGCATCCGGATGGTACTGGACGTATGTTCACCTGAAGATTCCCGAAAGGAGCCCTAAACCCTACTATTTTGCTCAGATACTGAATATGGATTATTGATTCATTAAAATAAAATTTAGCTTCGAATGAGAAACCACTGCAGGGGCTTTCAGATATACACTACGACTGACATGTTCTGTGGTTTGACCAGTGCCTACTGCTATCTCAGCCTCATCTTCATGCTGGTCAGCACCGGCGCTTAGTTGGCATTTCTCAGCGTGTTGAAAAAAAGGAATAAAACACAGAAATTGAAAAACAGCAAGAGAAGTTAATCAGCTGCGAATTGCATTTTGTAACACGTGTTGCGACCCCCGCCCCCCGTCCCGCCTAGACGGCTGTTAGGATTCCTCCATCCTCCAAAAAAGGCTGAATCCTCAGAACCCACTAGAAATGCCAAGGAGTCCAGAAAAAAGAATAGAAGTGTAGAAACGCCGGTCGAGCCTCGGAATGAACCAGATTAGCGGCCAGCTGAAAACTGTCTTTAAAAAGCCCGTTTCTTCCAAATGCCCGATTCGCTTTCCAAAACACTAAAACAATAGAATTATGACCCATCGGGTGTTACTTTCAACCCTCCGTTAACTGTCAATTTTGTGTACTGTAAAATTTCACACCATAATAAGGTAATGGCTGCATTTGCCGTTAATGCCGCTTAAATATCAGGTTTGATGTTCTAAATATCAACAACCCTAGACGAAAGTTTCCATTATGTGGTGTTATGAGGAAAAGGCTTCAGGCAGACCGAGAGCAGCCGCGAGCGTCGCTCGGGTGTGATAAAGGCGAGCCCATTTCTGAAAGTAGAATTCCAAATGAAGGATGTGAGATGGGAAGAGGCCACGTGAGCACTCGATTCCTCCTCATTACGTGGCGACACCCGCCGGCCCACCGAGCCGGGCACGGCCCCTCATAATCGCGGCCTCTGCTGTCTCCAGCAGGCGCCGATTCCCACACGGCTAATGAAGGAGGACCCGAAAGGGCGCCGTAATCCATGCCCTCCATTACCTGTCGGAGATAACAAGCTCCTCACCTGGGCTGTCAGAGAATGGGGGCGGGGCGGAGAGGGAGGCGGGAGGAAACTGCCTGTGTTATTCCTCGCACCCTTACATCACCCTGTCAGCTGCTCTTAGCCGGCATCGGGAAGCGGCGCTTCAACACAGCCGATAGTGCTGGTGAGAAATGGATCTCACCCTTTGTTGTTCTTGCTGCAGGGGTCGAGCTGCGCATGGGAGAGGGGGGCTGTGTTGTATTTATTTGGGTAATCAGTGTTTTGTGCAGCTCCCGCATGACCTCGGTCCAGTGTGGTACCAAATCCATCAGTAGCCAAAGAGTCTACCCGACACATGTTCCTCCACATGTAGGAAAACCTCAGGATGCTTAGATCAAGAGATCATTCAAAATAATAATAAATAATAACAAGGAGGTCCAGCATTGCCCATCCTTTCTACAGCACCTCAACATGGCTTTACATGGCCAATCAAACTCCTTCTGAAGGAGAACAGCAAGTCCGCCACAGGTTCAGTGTTGAGCTCATACCCAAGTGGCTTTTTGTCTAAGTTCCCAGGGGAGTCTTGCTGCTGTAGATACTTAACTGGAGTGACTGTGTTGATGGGTAAAATGTGAAGCAGTGAGGCGTGCAAGTCACACCGGATGAATGCTCCCATAAGGTGTCAAGGGACTCAAAAACATGCTGAGATCCTTCATTTCCATAAAGATGATGGTATGGCCACCATACGGATCTCCTTCTGCTGCCTGGAAACACCTTCATCAGCAAGTCCAGGATGTATGCATCATTCCTCTCCACAATGCACAGCACAGTCACACCAGCATTTATACGTTCCGGTATTATTATTCCTGCGTATTTACCTGACATCTTTCCCCAAGTCGACTTACAAAGCATAGTTGGTACACTGAGCTTCTTCCAGCACATTTATGCAGCTGAATTGTTTTTACTGTCCAATTCCAGGCAAGTAGCTTGACCAAGGATGCTACAGCAAGAGGGGGATTAAAACCTGAGCCCAACTTCCAGTAGCTCTAAATTCTACACTACCTGCTGCTTCATTGACCCTTTCCAGGAAACTACTTAGGATTTTTTTCTCCCTCATCTGACACCCATCATGAAATCGGCCACTTGTTTACTTGGTGCCAGTTTCCTTGTCTTGTCACAAACAACTCTTGGTTCAAGAGGAGGCAAAGCCTTTTGTCACTGATGGGTGGTGAGGGCCATGAGGCCATCCACCCGAGATCAAGTTTTAGACATCTAAAGTGGAAAAAAATGGTAGAAATGGCTAAAATGAGACTAACTGGTGCGTGAAAACATTCATCTAAGTGCTGGTGATCATTTCAGCCATCGGCATGCTCCACTATCAATGTGTCATGGAGAGCGTTCCTGAACAACAATTTGCCCCCCCCCCACACACACACACACACACACACACACACACTTGAGTACAGAATTCATCCAGCAGAAGCTTAGGGGTTAAACTCATCCATAAGTCTAACAGTTAAATCATTCAAAAAAAACAGATGATGCAGAGGTGCAGGGAGCAAGATGAATGTTTTCTAGCGTATCAATCATTCTGAGACACACCTTCGCTGAAATTAGTTTTTTTTTCCACCGTCTGCTTTTACATTCCATATTTTTTTCATTTTCTTTTCTTCTTCAGCTTCCTCTGCACTGTTTTAACCTGTGGAACCATATTATCTATTTGCTTGTTTGTTTGTTAACTGTCTGCTGCAAGCAGATGTTTCTTCACCAGGGAATATTAATGTTGATCGGTTGTGTCAAGGGTTCAACAGCCAGACTCATCCTGGGATGCGAAGCGCTAACTCTTCCACAAGCTCTTCTGTCCTTTACTTGAAATATCGAAAAGAAGCAGAATTACCACTGCATGGAAATTGTGCTTTTCTAAACATATTTTTATAATCACCTTTTTTCACAGCTGAGAGAAGCGCATCACTTAAATGTCAGCCCTTTATATAATACAGAACATTTTAATGTGCTGAGCTGCGTTTGCATTCAGAGAGTGGAAAGAAAAGGGGTTCAGCATATCGTGCTGCCTGGAACCGACCCCACACCACCTGCGACTCTCTGTCACCTCTGTCACCTCCCGTGGCCATACGTAGGAGATTCGTGCAATTTTTTTTCCATTCTCTGACGCCGGGGTAACTTTTGCTGTATCGATTCAGGGTAAGTACCTTCAACAAGGTTACCGCAGAAGAACCGGGGTTCCAAACTGAGTCCACCAACTGTGAGGCAGCAGCTGAAACCACAGCAACAGCTGCTGCCTATTGAGAAGACACTGGCCTCTCCGCATGGACCATGTGGGGCAGCTGCTGGTTCCTTCCTCTTGGTTTCATCGCTGGTTGGTCTCCATTTGCCGTCATCGAGCTTCAATATTGGTTTGGAATATTGATTTGGAATGACAGGTGCTCGACAGCGTGAGCCAAAAATCGCCCACATCTGACCACTTCTTTGGGCCATGAGAAATATCTGCTGGTCAACACATGCTTACTTGGCTTCGTCCGGCGTCAAACTTTGCAGATCACCTTTCCGGGATTTACAAGACAGTTACCGTAGTTACCTGCTTAGCAACACCCTGATCCCAGACATCCTGCAGAGTTCAGATTTTTACACTTGACACCTGCATGGAGCTGGATTCACGCAGAAGCAACCGAGTCTCAATCTCACCTCAAAGCTGCAACAGCAGGTTCTCATTAAGGACTTGAATCGGCTCCTTGCCTTCCGTGGTTCGCAGTAGCAAACATCTAAGGTGTGACGCTTTGTACTGGTTCGCTCTCCAAGGAGGTTTACACATCCAACCATCAGGTGAAACTCCCCTTCTTTGTACGTCCACAGTTTCCAAGTCAGCGCCGGTTTACGATATACTTTTAAACGTATGTTTTCCGCATACAAACCGAAAACAGAACAGTTAGATGAGATCAATGGGAGCACTTGATACCGGGGAACCTACATACCAGATCTCTTCAGACACAAACACGCTCAAGGGCTGCTAAGGAAAAAGGGAGGAAAAAAAGACATTCATCTTGTTCAACTTTGCATCCCTTTTCACGAAGACATCCCACTTAGCGCCCGACAAGGAAGCTCCTCTTTTCAAACATCGTGCATTTATGATTAATTCACACAACAACTGCACATGTGCGGCGGCAAAACTTTACAAGCGATGAGTTTAGCGTCAGACTTGCGTGCTTGTTTTTTTAAGCACTCTCTTTTTTTGTTAGATTAAAAAAAAAAAAAAGACGCTCAGCGGTGAAAAAAACACTTAAATAAAAAGAGAAATGTAACAGCGCTACTGTGTAGGCGCACAAAAAACATTGAATTTGAGAAGATGATAAAAGGACAAAGGACAGAAATAATGGCAAAAATGAACAATTTATCTCAAGATGAAAAGGTTTCGAGTTATAGCTTATTTGCTTTTGTTTTTACTTATTTATATATATATATATATTTTTTTGCCGCTGTCTGTTGTAAACACATGAGATTTTGCATTATTAATTCTTCGACCTGGCGCACTTTGACACAAACTGTCCAAAAAACACGTTCGAATTCTTACGAGGGCTGGTTTACAGCAGCAGGGCACTTGAACGGATTTGAACCTGCAACCTCCCACTTACACACAATGCAATGTGGGCAGAACAGCTCACTGCACCCTTCACACGAGGGTACAACACTGTGGAAGGTGTGCAAGTTCACAGCCACACAAAGTCAGGGCTTGGGATGCAGGGATGGAACCAGTGTCCTGCTGGGGCTTTTTTTAAACCGGACACCGAGAGTCACAGCACTGCTATGGGATTACAGGAGAGGGAGTCAGTGACCTCGAGAGGCACGAGATAGGAGCTCCTCCGTACTCCGAGGCCGACAAGATTTCCGATATCGCTCTAAGTTTGCATATAAATAGACCAACACATTTTTCAACTTATCATCCTCACACAACCCGCTTCCAAAGAGACAAATGAATCGTCCTCCTGAATTATAAGGCAATTTGAGCCTCAATAAGCTTCTATTAATGTATGGCGATTACTCAGAAGGAGGCTTTGCACCTCCGATAAGCCATGGAGGAGAAGAACTATCAAAAATGTCATTATAGATTAGAACTCTCATAAATATGCCATTAGGGTTGCCATGAAGATCTGTTTCGAAATGGCGATGAACCCTCTGCTCCTTTTTTCTGGCAAAGAAACAATTTTTGTGGACTTTGTAGTTGGGTTTAGTCTACTAAACCACTGGGGGGAAGAGCTGTAACCTCCAAGTTGCTTGTCTTCGATCCAAAAGATAGGATAAGGTTTGCGGGACGGTGCAAAATGGTCTCTGGGTCTTAGACCCATCCCACCTGGGTGGTTTGCTTGACAGGAGCTGATGGGAAATATCTAATCTACCTACGCATGCAACTGAGAGAAGCTCCTGACGTTGGTCAGCTTCTCACAGGTGGCCCAGCAAAACACGAATGAAAATGAGCCGTTCATTTTTAAAACAAATAGTAAATTTCGACATCAGCTCACGGGTGTCTATCAGCCCCCCGGCCGGGGCTACATTCACCTTCCCAATTCAAAAAGTCGGCGGAGCTCCGTCGAGTAGCTACCACCCCACGTATACGCTGAAAATTCTATTATTTCGGCGATTCTTGGAACGACGGCGAGCGCTTTGCGAGTAAACACTGCGGCTCAATAGCTCTGCAAATGTTAAGAATCATCTTATCAAAGATTCATCAGTTTGATTTATGGCGCCGCACAAATACAAAGCTTTAAGAGGCGAAGCGAAAATAAGCAGGACGCACGGCGAATAAAAAGATACACAAACTGCAAAGTGATGAATATTGTAATAACAGTATTAGGCACCGTGAATAAAACAATGGTGCTTCTTTGCGGCAAAAACCGAAGCTGGAATGGGGTGTGTTTTAATGCGCTTAAGCATCCGGTGTATCTGAAGCACGGATTATTGTTATATGTTGTAAGTATAAAGCAGCGGGCTGTTGGTGTCGAGTGGCAGATGTGTCTCAGGGAGCTGGTTAGGCAGGCAAGTGGTGCACAAACTGGGCTTCCGAAGAGCTCGGTAACAAGCGACCTCGGTTACAGGGCGGCGAAGCGATGAAGTCCTCTGTTTCCAAGCGAATCGATGGATACCCTACAAAAATCCGTTTGGCCGCACTGATCACTCGATCGCAGCCAGACGTCCGTGACTCGTCTATTCAAAGCTAATGGAGGTAAACGATATGAGGAAAACCCCCGAGGGTTTGGTGGGCGGCAGTTCGGCTCCGACTTCCGAGTCCCCGGGGGTCCTACGTGAACCTTCCTGTGCGGACCGGGGGGACAATGAAGGCAACGGCACGGGTGTCCCACGATCGGGCGGTCTTTCGTAGTCGAACGTGGCGGCAAAATGAGATTAACCACTAGTTACGCCACTGAAGATTCACCTGTAATGATTTAAACCGTTGAATATATTTTCAGTTTCTCCAGAGAACAACAGCTGACTGAGACCTTCAAAATTACATATCGACTAGTATTTCTTAAGGAAAAAAGAATACAGAGACGGACAGAATGAGACGTACACAGGATATGATGCAAACAAACATAAATCCAATGACCAAAATAGCCCAGGACAGTTTGGGCAGAAGCACTTTATCAGCTATATGAAAACAGTCGGTGCGACAACATCTCTCTGGCAGCGTCTGATGTTCCTGCTGATAAAGGCCTTTTGTTTGAAATGTCCTGTGCTGTGATTTACGAAATGGAAATAAATTAAAAAAAAATAATTTCAGAGCGTCCCGGCTGTCTGTATGTGTACGCTGCATTTTAGAGGCAGCATGAGTGCATACGTGTACATATGTGCATGTATTATATAAAGAGACTGAGTAGGTATGTGTATATTGGCAGTTTGAGTGCATACATATATTTGAGATATATGTGTATATGAGTATACAGGAGCAGCATGACTACATACGTGTGCACTTATAACCAAATGAATATGTACTTATGAGGTGAATAGGTACGTGTGCGTATGTGTGTGTGTGAGCAGTATGAGAGCATATAAGTATACTGTGTATTCAAATTATAAGAATATTTATGTCCATATGTGGCTTAAATGGGTAAATATGTGTATATATGAGCAGTATGAGCATATACACAAATGCTGTATGTATACAAAGAGAATGAATATGCATGTCTATATAAGAGCAGTATGGGTGTATTTATCTATATATGAGCAACATGTATACATATGAGTATATAGCAGAATGACATATGCGCATATTTAAGCAGAATGAATACATATATTTGTCTAAGCAGAGCATGAGTGCATACATGTACATATGGGTGATATGAGTTCATACATGTATATAAAAGTGACGTGTAAGTATGAGTACGAGACCAGAAAAACTGCATAAATGTATGTGTGTATATATACACGTATATGAGGTATGCATATATGAGCAGTCTGAGAGCGTACAAGTATGTCATGCATGAGTGTACATGTGAAGAGAATAAACATATGTGTCCATATAAACCGAGCACGAGTGCACGCGTGTATATATGACTACATATGAGGCACATGGGTTCATGTATGTATATATGAGCAGTGCTTGAGTAAACGTTTACTGTATTTGAGTGTATATGTGCACGAAAACAGAATTAATATTTGTGTCTATATATGGTTTCAATGACTGCCTCTGGGTGCATACAACTGACGTGTGTGTATGAGTATATATGACAAGAATGACTATGTATGTGTATATATAAGGTGAATGGGTTCAGGCAGCGTGTATATAAACGTGCAGTCCGAGTGCGTACACTACGCATGAACAGAATAAGTTGGTTTCTGTGTATATAAACAATACGAGCGTACGTCTGTGTGCAACGTGCGGGTCCCCGCGCTGCGTTCGGATGGGAGTGACGACGGGGGGCTCAGGAGGCCCCCCGTTCAGAAACATGGGCCCGGGCTTAATTGCAGCTACTTAGGCAGATCAATCACCGGCTCTGCTTTGTATGCCGTCCCGCCGCTTCCCGGGGACCGCGGGTCAGGGTGACTTTAAAGCGGAAAGTTTTAGCATTTTAATGACTCTGTGATTCACGCGCGTGTGCACACGCCGAGTGTATTAAAAAACAGGACCCCTCTTTGAAGCGTCGCCTCTGACTCCATCACGCGCGCCGCTACAGCTGAGCAAACCGTGAGAATAACGTCCTTTTTTTGCCGAGCTGTAGTGTCCTTGAATTAAATGAGTCCCCCCCCCCTTCTCCATGCTGTAGACAAAATGAAATGTCTTTTTTTTAAACCTCGAACAGCGCATTGCAAACATTGCGAAGGGAGTAACTTGTCCGGCGGGGACCGTGGCGATTCGCTGCGAAAACCAAAGGAGTCGAGGTCCCAGGAACGGTCACAAGGCCCTCGAACACAAAGGGCAAATCGGTATCACGTAAATCATCTCAACGGGGCCGGGAATCAGGTCCTGGGGAACAGAGCAGTCATACAGGTACGTACAAGATTCCTTTATCATTAAATTCTTTCATGCAACTCGAACTGTTCATTCACTGAGTGCCTTACAGTGATTTACTCATTTACGCAGCTTGGCAGCTTTTCTACATCTGCTGAGGGTAAGTACGATCCAGGGTATTACAGCAGGTGCGGGGATTCAAACCGGGGACCTTCCGATTAAAGCCGGCACTCTAACCGTGATGCCACCTGCTGTTTGGGCAGAAATGTCGACTCGACTCAAAAGGAGCTGCTGGGGACACAGAAACACGGCTCACTCGTCCGCGTTTCGTTCCATCACTATTGTTTGAGTTTGTGGGAGGAATCGGCAGAACTGATCTCAGTCTGACAGCAAAGCGGGGACTCTGCTCCCTGTCAATCGATCCAACCTAAAGCGCACCCCCCCCCAGTTCTTCACAGCCCTTCCAGGGGCCAACTGCCTCACACCCATTTAAAAAATGGCAACAGCAACTAAGTCTGAACTTAAATGTTCTCCGGTGACCTCTAAACTTAACTGTTCATTTTATTTTTATTTCATTTTTTTTTCCAGGCTGCACTAAAACTAATTTTGGTTTGCTCAGAGCTACTGGAAATGAGTCTCCATGCCACAATGTCCTTCACAAATGCCCAGCCTGTGGATTTTAATAGCTTCGGCGCCGTCTCTTCCCACAATTGATCGGAGTTACTTCTTGTCTGGATCTGCTGATGACCAGGACCTAAGACTCTCTCTAATGGTCTCCCAGCATCAGCAGGAGCTGGAGCGATATCGGCAGTCCCTGCCTGCTTTCATCTCGGAGCCACACCGTTCACCTTTCAAGTAGGGAAAAACTGAGAATAGAAGAAACGCCCACAGTTTACAAACCGGCATTAAAAATTGCTGTCTATGAAAATTATGCGGATCTATTCGTTTAACAGACGGTTTTCTCTAAAGTGAAATACAAGTGAGAGTAAACATCAACAACAGATGAAGAGCTTTAGACACGTGATCGGCTTCTTGACCGGATACCATCGTGTTGCTGGTTCACCCCCCTCAACCAGCTGCCTATGGGATTGACATTCAAACAGCAAATATATAGAGGATCATAGCAGATGGAGTTGGACTCATCTGTGTAGCTGACAGGGGGCAAGGAGGGAAGTGGTACTGAAAGAGATGAGTTTGAGGCCCTTCTGGAACACTGTGAGGGATTCAGCCACTCTGAGGGACAGAAGGACTTTGATCAGTTACACTGGGGTCAAAACTAAGAAGTGGTGGGCTTTTGATTTCGGACCGCTGATATGTGGGACCACCAGGTGGCCAGAGGAGGGGGAGAAACACACGGGAGCAGTTTACCTGGACATTAGAATTGGTCTAAATACCCAAGATTTTATTAAATAACTGGCATATTATTCAAATTCAGTCCCGTTTGGTTTTGTAAAAGTGCTCTGATGTTTTAGGTCACCCCCATTACGCACCGACACGCCGTGATGGGAAGCGCTGTTGTTAAACCGCTTTTGGACTCGAAAGACTCAGGTTTGAATCCCACCTCCTGTCGTAATACTCTTGAACAAGATGCTTAATGCAAACCGAACCAACAAGAATGATCCTGCTGTACAAACAAGTAAACCAGTGTAAGAGTTTTTACAGGATAAGCGGCTCTGGAGAAAAGCATCAGCTAAATAAACAAAAGCAAATGCATGTGCCCAGCGAGGAGCACGGATGTCTGCGAGGCCCTCGCTCTTATGGGCGTTGACAGAAACAACCTGATGGACCCACCACGTCGTCTCTTCTCCCTTCCAGTCCCTTCCACTTTTGACAAGTGTTTGGTTATATTTACAACCACATCCCTGATCTGTTGTGCCTCCGATATCACTGCTGTCCTTCTCCATCTTGAACATCAGGGTTGAACCCAACCGGCCACTCAGTGAGAAGAGCGCCGTGTAGAAATACCCAGCAGAGCAAATGCTTACAGTGGTAGAAGATGAGTCGGTTAGTATGCATTCGAGCGTGTGAGTGTGTAAGCTCTCGTTCCGTCTCTACGGAAACACGGAGGCGGAGCACGGTGACCCCCCCCCCCCACCTCGGCCAGCACTTCAGTCGCTAATTCGGGGCGAAGTCACCCGGCTGTTTATCTCTTAACTCCGCTGAGAAAGGAAGATGGTGTGTGTATAAGCAGGTCTCCAGCACAAAGGATCACAGAGGCATTGCTTTCTGCTTAAATCTTAAAACGACTGTTTTCCATTGTGCCGCCATAAATAATTCATTAAGTACCTTCCGGCTATACGATGGCAGAGTGCAAAATCTTGCATTATTTTTCCACATTTTCCCTTCCTTTTCGAGGGGAAACACACGGTGGGTTTTGATTGAAATAAATTGCCTTCTGGAATGAACGGGACTGGCCTTCATCTTTGTGTCTATTTTTTTTTACTCCTTGCTTTTTTTTTGTTTTTTGTATTTTTTTTGTTTGCTTCCTATTGTTAGCGCATATCTTACTTCCACTTTCCTCACGTATACTTAAAATGTAGAACTTTTGACCCTGTGCTGTACAGGGGTTTGCGGGGTTTCATAAAACGATCCACACCTATAAATCTAAGTTATTGATGTATGTCCTGCGTACAAGTATATCAATTGCTGTGCTGCAATGAGCCTGGTAATACATCCGGCTTTCTGTTTACTTTTATAAACACACGCAAGCGAAAGTCGAATAAAAAAAGTAATTATCATGAACTGATTTACATACTTGACATATTTTGTGTCGCATATAGTAGTATTTCGATAAGCGCAGTAGATGCTCTAAGAGGTCAGCAATGCAGTATGTTGTATAAAGTGAAAGCTGTGTGTAACAACTGAGTCAGTTTTACAGATAACAAATAAATAACGCCAGAAAATTTGTTTGAAGGTGTTAAAAAAAAAAGATAATTATGAAAAATGAATGAAA
Source organism: Arapaima gigas (assembly GCA_900497675.1). Lineage (NCBI taxonomy): Eukaryota > Metazoa > Chordata > Actinopteri > Osteoglossiformes > Osteoglossidae > Arapaima > Arapaima gigas. The sequence goes on along the minus strand of UFQX01000193.1, from coordinate 193,523 downwards.
AGTCACCATAGTGAAACAGTGACCTATAGAGACCTGTAAGAGGTAGCGGCGATCGAGATGTTGCCGAGTCCGATATTTCCTACATAAGGAATGAAACTGACAGAAAAGGTGTCGCATTGAATTTAACTAGTGTGTCTTATGCTTTGTAAAGTGAGAATTAGGAAGGTTCTAGCACACAAAATGAGAAAAAGGAGAATATGACGTTTCCGCGGCAAGAGATAATCGCCAAATACTCTGAAAAAGCTTCAAAATGCGCGAACGGTCTCCAAAGCAGCAGAGAGAGTCGTCTTGTTCTTCATGAGGGTATTTTCTGAGCTTCAGCGGGTATCCAGACAGATCCCTTGTTCTGTAACAACCCGCTGTCTGTGGGGCTTTGTCTGAGATTTAGATCCTCCATGAAGAAATTTAAACTTGAACCCTGCCTCGTCCTGCACCGAAGGACTGCCCCCGGTCTGTGTTCTGGGGATGTAAGTCTCCAGCAGCGTAGTCACACTTACAGCACTTTCTTCTACGCGGTTAAGCTTTCTGTAGCTGTCAAGGCTTCCACGTGATTCACCAAGCCACAAAAGCAGCGCAGCAACACATGGGACCCACAGGAACGAGTCGACGGCACGGAAATGGGAAACCCTTTGCAGTCAAGTAACAAAATCCACTTCTGAAATGTGTATGAAAACAAATCTGCTATTACTAGGCCTGCCCGTTGCTCTTGGGGCAAAATCCAAGGAACGGATAGAAGATACAAAGCTAAGGACGAAACACACAATTTTTCACATAATTTCCCGTTATGCTGACAAGCGAAAACAAAAGTAGGTCCCAGTGTTAATCCTGCCTACACCTCCAAAAATGACCTGCCCTGCAAGACTGAGACAAATCTGAAGAAATGCTTTTTTAAACCTGTTTATTTAATCCTCCAAAAGACATCTTCAGGTTTTAATGAGAGCAGGAAAGGTAATCTGTGTCTCAAATTGTTTCAAGACAGCAAGTAACAGCTGAGTTTTAATAAAAACCAACGCAGCCTAAAGAGCAGGGATTGACATCCTGGGTTTAAGACACTGAAAACAAGAAAGGCTTGACAAAAAAATGGGCTATTGTTTGAGGGCCCGTACAGTGGCGAGTTGCAGAATGTTATACGCCGAAGCCGACAACAGGGTGAAAATCAAAAATTTGCTCAAGACGCCGGAAACTGAAAATAGTTCTGGAACAAAAAAATTAAGCCACAGAAATGGAGTTCGGAATCAAGGTACCCTTATGTGCTAATAGGCTGAACCGGAGAGTCATAAGAAAACGTGTGAACACAGTCATTCCCCATGTGTAAGATGTGGTCATGGAACACCAGCGAATGCTTCTACACAAGTGGCAAAATTACCTAGTAAAGCGGAGGAATTCTGCACTCCAAAATCCAAAAGTGGCATTTTCTCGACACATCCCACAGACAAGTCTACGCTTACAGTTAAACCGGTATTGGTCTTTTTTGTGAAGTGCTGCTTTATTTGTGTGTTGTGGTGTTTTTGCAGCTATCCCGGGGTGATCTCTCCTGTTGCGAATGGATTTTCTGTTCTTGGGCACTAAGCACTCCGGTTGGGCTTCTCTGCCCTCCTCCCGTTTTCTGCACATCTTTGTCTTTTTAACACTCTCCTAACCACCTGGGAGACCCATTTTGCTCCCATTGCATTTCAGCTATTCCTGGCACCTGTCAGGTAATTAAAAGACGCTTTGTAACCAGCGGTCGGAAAGGGGGGGGGGTGCTTCCGGAGGTACATCAACATGACAGGGGGCATTATGGGACCTGACAGCGAGCGGAAAGCTAACGACATTGAACCTGCAAACCTGTCAAATTCCTCCACCTTCCATCGTCACCACACTCCTGAGATGGAGACATCTGGGGGCTGCAATGGAACATTGTGAGGGGAAAAGATTCTTCGGTCGCAAGCCGATCAACGGCACCACAGCAGCCAGTGGTGGTGATTTTATTCACCAAAATACAAAATAATAATAGGAATAGTCAGTGCCACCTACCTTTCCTCTAAAACACCAGGAAAACAATAGACAAATGACAGACAAACATGGCTACCACCAGCAGGGATGGTGACACAGTAAAGGTGTGGTAATAAGTACTCGCTAGAGCGGTGCACCCAGGTAGACCATATAGAAACGTAACAAACTGCAACAGCCCGTTGTTTTGGTGCACCTGTGCTTCCGTGCAAACACACACCGCACTTCTGGTTTGTTCATGCGCCATGTTCCAAACTGAAATGTTAATGTATTTGTTCATTAATGTCTCGCCAAAGGTTTTCTCAGGCATTTCCACAAAATCTGTAGCTGTGACATCACAAGCGAGGGGGATTCTAATTATGGCAAGCGATCATAGACCCTATTCGTGCGGTATCAATTACAACTTGTTTTTTTAGAAAAAAACAACAACAGCACTGGTACACAAGCCCACCGGGGCCCTGTTTCGTTTTTAGTGAGTATTTAGAAAAAAAATCACCCTGCTGGTCAAGACCAGTCTGACAGAGTAAATGAACAAACGTGGTAACAGGTAACACGTTGCTCTTAATAATCATCACACGTGTGATGTTTGAAACACTTGTGCAAGGTGCACTTTTACAGCAATCCGAGGTCTTACAGACGTCGCAGGTGGAACGGCCGGGACGAATTTGGACTTTGAGATGTTGATTTAGGAAGGAACTGATGATATAATGTAGGGTGTTGCTGACTTTGATCCAGTCACTTAATGTAAACTACTTAAAGAAAATATAAATAATATTAAAATCATCTACCCGTTGGACCAAGGTATCAGCTATGCGATGAAATAAAGCTGTATTATCATCCTAAAAACATGTCCCCTACGGCGTTCAACTTTTAAAAAACATTTTACTCGTATTTACATAGCGGTACAGATTAACTTGGCGAAAAAAATAATAGAAGGACTATTCTGTAGGTCTGCTAAAATTTTTCTGTGAGAACCTCAACTGCTCCATATGGAAGAGGGGAACTGAAGCCGAAATGCATTATGTATTTGATCTCAGTGTGAGTCTTTAATCTTGTCCTTGTTTGCTATTGTCTTCCTTTTTCAAGACGGAATGAGATTGAGAAGCACGCCGGATTGCTGTTCTTTTCATTTTAAAACCCGATTCCCTTTTTCTTCTTAATCAATTGAATTTAATGAAATCTTCATTGTGGTTCTAACCACTAAGCCGGTTTGCATTTAACCCGAGTCCCCGGGCGGGGATCCCACAAACAAGGTTTCTTATTAGACTGATTCAGTCAGCTTTAAAAATAAGAATAAATAAGAGAAGAAACATTTTAGGATGTCGCATCCTAACAGAAGACGGAGAGTTTTAAAAGGTCTACACACGTCAGTATCCCAAATATTACTGCGTTATTCGTCATTTTTCCGATGCCTTTGTCCAAGGTGACTTACGAAATTACATTCGTACACTAAGGTGCTCAATGACTACCCGTTTACACAGCCGGCTAGTTTTTACTGTATCATTTCAGCGTAAGAACCGTGATTTATTAGAATTATTATACATCTTTTACACCTGAATTACCACTGTTTCTTTCTTGCTTTCATTTCAATATAATATACAACAAGCTGTTTTGTTAGGATGGTGTCACCTTCCTTCACCTGGGTCAAGAACCACGAGAATTAAAGGACCAAACTGCCATCGCCGAATACGCTGAAATTGTCATTCGTATTAAAAACGCGCATCTACCTAGTAACATGGGTTCCGCACAGACAGACCGGAACATCCAGGATAACATGAATGCCGTGTTTATTGTCCACTGATTTATTTGTGTTCTTTGGCTCCCTTTGCAACTCTGTAAGTAGACTACTCCATAGTTGTGTCCTGTCACAGGAAAGCCTGGGCTTCCCAGCCTGATGTGGAAATAACCGCATTCCGCTGCCCTCAACAAAACCAGAGAACGCTGAGGAAGATTAAATAAACACTTAAAAAAAATAATATCTGAATCCTCCACAGACAGCCCTTTTCACAGCAAGTCTGGCGCTTAACACATTGAAAAAAGAATAAATCAGAACTGCCACTGCTTGTTGAATCAGGACTCTAGGGTATATCTGGAGCTAAGTAACTGTAAAATACCGTCCGACTAAAAACACACTCTTGAGCATCCAAGCACTGAAAATGCTGTCCGTTGCTTGACGGCTGCCTTGTTGTCCTCCAAAAGTTGGATTCCCTGCTGGTGTACAGATTTAATGGTCAGAATGAGCAAAACGCTACTGAAACTTTACTCAGTGTAGCATTTTTAAGCCATTTATTTATACGGTATCAATAGCTAAAGACCTTGTGAGACCACAGGCTGGAGGACAAATCCCAGCATTAGGGTGATCGTGCTCAACGGAAAGTTTACGCAGAAACCGGCAGTGTGTCTGATCAAGGACCGCTTGGGTTGGAGAGATCCACACTGAGGAATCGCTTGGTTCTGTCAAAATCCCCCGACATCCCGTAGCGTAAGCCAAACCCAAAGCGTGGGGGCTTCGGCTCCTCGTTGCATTTTGAACCACGCGGTAAAATGCTGTTAGAATCCAGGTCCTGCCCTCGCTAATATGTCCCATCGCTCAAGGGGTCCGTGCAAATGAACCGCACAAACTGAATTTTCAAGACAAAAAAAGATGGAATATTTAAACCGATCGTATTCAATGCAATTTTTGTATAAAAAATGTGTCAACTCCCATAGCTTAATACATACAATGAGTTTTAGTAATACATACCGTGGATTTAAAGCTTGAGTGAAATGCATCATAATGACTATAGCTTAGTCGCAAAACTGTGGGTAAAGATTGTTTTTAAATCTTCTAAGAAAAAAGTTTCAGAATCACAATGAACATGCAGGGCGAATGCTTTTTGGGCACGGACCTGCCAGGGTGACATTCTGGAAGAATGGATGTAAGTCCACCACCGCTGCACAGTGACCGGCCTCACACAAGGTGTGTGTAAAGCAAAATGGCAATAAATCTCTTGAAGCAGGAAAGTTTCCTCAAAGACCCGAGTTTCAGTAGAACCAGCTTGTGACCTGGATGCATAAAAATGGCCAAAAGGACATTGGCTCACAAGCTGTTTCCTCCATTTCTTTATTTTCAAACGCCTTCCTCTGGCCCCTCAAGATGGGGCCAAAACACAACAGGCTGGGGGCTTTGAGGGCACGAGGGCTGTCAGTCTGTCTTATCACACCCCTGCAGTGCACCCGCCCTCCAGTCGCCGGTTTAAGGAGCTCCTCTGTGATATTTTCCGTTCATTAACCTAAAGCCTGCTGACAGAGCCGTTCTGCCGTGCCACCATTTGTGACGTTTCCCAGATAAAAATGGACGAAGGAAGTAAGACGTCTCTTAGTCATTCTATTTCTGTGTCACACTCTCGTTCGCAGCGGCGTGAAAACCAAGGCACATTAAGGAAGCCATCAATCCCATATGTAGTTCTGCTTCAGCGATCTATTCTTTGGTGCTCTCGTGAAACATTATTTTTAAACTAGACATATCATGATCTCAGTGGGTCTTAGTGAAAAAGGGGGGGTGGGGGTGAGCAGGAAACTTTAAGGTGTCTATCTAGGAAGCAAAGACAGACGGCTGACACCCGCCAAATGATGATGGTCTGGAGGCTTCGGATTCCGGCGTCTTTGACTCAACAACAACAAAATAATAGAAATGTAAGTAAAAATTAGACATCTGCGAGAAACATCCAGACAACCGATGGATGAAGAAGACACCTTGCCTGAGTCGGTAAAAGTTAAAATATAGATTATTTTTCAGCCAGTGATTGGAAAGCGGGAGGGAGTTTTAAGAGCTAAGAAGCATCCCTCGTTGGCCGTCACTCCACCTCCATCAACCATCTCGCCGGTACCCAACCTGGACCATCACTGCGCCCTGCCTGTCGTGAGGGAAGCGCCAATGGCAATTAATGTCTCAGCTTGAGCAATCTAACATGTCAGGGGATTTCTGCTTCGTAAGGCATTTCTCGCAAGACAAAGGTACTAATTATTTACCCTGGGAGGCTGAGGTGTTTCCAATCCATTCTAGTATGTAGGCATTTAGGGCAGGGTGACAGTGAACCATCAACTACCGGGGAACAAACGCATGGGTGACAGCTCTCGTTCAGGTCTTCCATCAACAGACGGGAGAATGTCAAATTATGCACATCTACATCTCGCTATTTGAGCTCCTGGTTTCCGGAAATCCCGATGGAATATGTATTAATTTCGTAGAAGTCCCGGCATAACAAGCAACAAGCGCCGTTTAAGCGAAGCTGAAACCCTTCAGAGGAACGTTGGAAACGGGTGCGAGGACGAGTATGGCACTAGGCGGCAGCGCTGTGCCCAGCATCTGCGTTGTCAGCCTTTGCCCCATGTGGCCTGGGTTCAAACGCGTTTTTTAGTTTGCACTTCATCATTCCAGTCATTTCTTTTTTACATTGTTTTCATTTGTCATTTTTTACACAAATTTGACTATTAAATGTTTGTGGCTATCACTACTTATAAGGAAAGAAAAATAATACATGGTACCAAATTTAAAAAAATAATAAATGGACATAAACGCAAAAATGCACAGTAAAAACGTCATTAAATGTTAGGTAAGTAAGTAAATGGTGTTTAAAGTTTTCTTTATCACATGTAAATGGATGTTTTAAACTGTTAAGGGGAAATCTGGATCTCGTGGATGAACGTGGAACGGATTATAACTGTCCTTATAAGGAATAATGGAAATAACTTCCAAGTTCGTACTGGAGCCTGGTTTCCAGGAACCAGCCGCACTGGAAAATCGGGTAATGTGTGTGTATCAGTTTATTTTTTTCTTCACGGTGCATTTATTTTTTTTCCTGTACAATCTTGAGAAAGACAATATATTTATAGACTGGAGGACAATCCATTATAGTTCACATTTTAGTCCCTGTTTGAGTGAAATTCGGAATTTCCCCTGACACTCGCCAGTCTCCAGGCTCCATGTGTGCAATATAGCAAATAGTGTTTTTCATGCATCCAACAATTTCTGTACACAGAAGCACTTTGCCTTCCTCTCTTGCCCGGTCTACAATGAACATAGACAGGAATAAGCGTTAAGGCAATCAATCTTGTGGGCTCTTGAGGGACACCTAGTGAGTGGGACTCTCCACCAGGTATAGCGGGGAGGTGGTGGTGGGGAAGGAGAAGGAGCGAGAGGAGGACCGGTGAACAGGGAGCCTAGTGGGTTCTGAAAGGCCTCCAGCATCAGAAAGGGCTCCACCTTCCCCAGACGGTGAAGAATAGGAGACGGATTAACAACTTGTCCCAGAATCTTTTGTTGGTCAGTGCCCACTGCAAATAGCTGAGTGAGCATTAACCCCATGCCCCGGCAAAGGGTCTTGATATGCCGCACCATCTGGCAAGCACAACTGTGCACCATTATGCACTGAGCAGGAGGTGAAGGTAGGGATGAGAGCTATAGTCCCCGACATGGTTCACCTTTCTTTGACACCCTCCACGCCCTGACAAAGCATGGCAGTCGTGACAAAAATAACGCAGACACACCTGCAAAGCCTGAACGGATTCCGACACTCGTCGTGTGTGATGTGCCCTGCCCGGAGCACGGCGGCGATGAGTCGAATGCAGCCCTGAACCCGAACGGCTTGATGTTCAACTCGGAAAAAAGACCAAAGGGGCAAGCGTCCCCAGATGGCGCCGCTTCCACCAGCATCCCGCACAGAAGCCTGGAGGGCTGGCGACGTGGCAATTCCACCTGTCCCACAGCAATACCCCCCACCCCCACACCGCCACCGCACCGATGGAAGCAAAGGTTCCGCTAAATCCCTTGCACCAAAAACACTGCACTAGGGAACACCTGGAACCGACACCCTCCAGAAGGTTTCCTTTAAAGCATTTAACAGTAATAAAACGCTCCTTTTCTGCACGCCTCCGAAGCGCCGCCCAATCAGAATTAAAATTCCAAATCGCCCAACGCAGCGGACTGCGGACCCCCACTGCCGTCCGGCTGAGGGGAACGCGTCAATAAAAAAAGCATCTTGATGGATTGCCTCTCCCAAAATCGATGTGGGATTTAACGGCATACAATATCTAAAATTTGCAACACAAAGGGGAAAACTTTGCCACAAAGGAACTGCAGACCTGTGTCTATTTTTTGCACAGGTCTGCCCGCTTAAAAAATAGTTGCAGCCTAATTTCCATTCCTCACTCTCGTGTGGGTGTTTGGGCAGCATTATTGGCCTCTGCACTTGGGTTAAATGCTGCATTATGGACTGTACCTCAGATGCTGCTGTCCTGTGATCTCACTTATGGTTTAATGCTAAAAGAGGGTCTCGCTGTAATAAAGCTGCGCTTCATGTGGCTTCCACAGTTGTTTGGTTCTAAAGTACAGTCGGACAGCAATGCCGTCAGCAGCCGTTTTCCGAATCCGGTGCCCATGAATGCCATTGTTAGTGTCTGTGAGTCTCCAAGACTGGTCGCTGAGGGTAGTGGTCAACAGGCCACCTGAATGACCACTCGTGGCCAGTTGGACGTTACAGTTCCATCCAGGTAAAGCCAGTGAGAACCAGAGACAGGAGGACAGTACAGGGAGACAGTTGTGGACGTTCAACTCGGGGAGTTATTTATTACCCATTAGTACAATGTGTTTTTTAACAGACATTCAGTTTTATTTCCTTGCTTGTCCCCACAGCAGGGTCTCTCTCGGTGCAGCAGTTGACATTAAGAACTTTGCCTGAGGGTGCAGCAGTAGGACACCTTGTGGGACTTGAGCAAACCACAACTTGATCAGCTCCTTACACACCAGCTGCAATTTATGGGCGCGAAGGGTTGTTCGTATAAATCATTCCGCTGCCAAAGCAGCGATAAATGTGGTGCGCAGCTGTCAGGAGGATCGATGGAAAGACTGTGAATCAAATGTCGCAGAGAAAATATAACGAAAGACGCGACGCTGTAATGAGAAACCGAAAAACTGCACGCGTCCCTTCGGTCGGTTCACAGAGGATCAGACAAGATGTAGCTCGAGCAAGGGTCTTACAGTGGGATTCAAACCAGGGACCTCCAGACTGCAAGCAGCCCTCACCGCTGTGTCACCCGGTGACCCTGCTGAGCCTCCTCCACATGAACGTATTATCCACCCAGTTAGATAAACGGCGCCTTCAGAGCACATGCCGGCTACAAGTTCTGACAGTGATGCACGGAAACAGAGGAGTGCTGAGTAGAAAGAGCGGTGTTTTGAAGAACCGTGCAGGAGGGGGTTACAGATTACAAAGTGTTATTATCTGAAATAAAATACGTACATATTAGAACGGCAGTACAGCAGTTGGATGGTGTCTGCGTAAAATGAGTTTGCCGAAAGCGATCGCCGGAGCAGCTCTTAGCGATTGCCGTCGAGATTTCCCAGAAGGCGTTCCTCCATTAAAACTCGCTGACAGCTTTGTCATCCGCAAACACCCCTGTTGCTTTGGGCGCCGCGCGCTCCGCAGCCAGAAGAGGCTCCAGCATTAGGCCTATTGCTGAGGAACGCTCTCTCTCTTTCTCTCTCTGTTTAACACCATTACGGCTCCGGTAACCACGGTTACCTGAGTGTCTGGATCCGATTGCGCCGAAGGTCCAGACTAAATAAATAAACAAATAAATAAATATTTTGTTTGTCACGTTCGGCTGTCTTGCCACTATGCCACCGAGCGTTTTTCAGCAGCGGCAGGGGAGACGGCGGCGCGTCGCCCGCTCGCGGGCGGCCTTTGACACGTGTGCGGCGGCTCGCGGCGCGGCGTGCTTGCGACCGCCGGAGCGCATCGCGGCAAACAAACACAGAGACGCTGCAGAAAGAAGAGGCAGGAGGAGGGAGCAGAACTCATTAGCGTGGTGTTTGTGTGCAGCGGGTCCAGGAACAAGGTCATAGTCCCTCATTTACCCCACCTGAATATTCGCTTCGCTCTAATTGTACGCTAGCTGTTCAACACTGGAGTCAAGCGACCGAGCGATGAACGGGGAAGGAGGCCGGGGAGGAGGGGGTCAAAAGTGCCGGATTTCTCGCGGCGGAGCCACGCCTTGCTTCGGAGGCCGGGGTCGAGTGCGTCTCCCGCAAAACAATTACACACCTCCGAAGGGCCTCATCACGGCTGCTTAGTTGCAACTCCCGGAAGAAATTAAAGCCCCCTTCCCCGCAAACCATGGGAAAAAATAATAATAAAACATCAAAGACGCATCGGAAGCCTTAAACGCTGCTTTTGTGCTCCCCCATCCGTGGCTAATAGCTCAAGTGAACGTGGCTCTCGGATTGAGTTGCCCCTCCGCGTTCGCCTGCAGCCGTGAGCCGGGACCAGCGCCGAGCGGATGACGGACACCTTGCTGTCGAACCCGGAGAGCCAGCGGAGACTCTACCCGTGGGTTTACATGCCTCTGTTGTTCAGCCTTTTGGCAGGAGAAACAGTCTGTCGTTTCCAAAAAGCCCCTGTCGCAATTCGCACGGGTTTATGCTGGTGGGAAAATGCCACGATCAATTCTGAAAGTAAACGAAACAAATTGAACGGAAAATCAAAACACATATTGCAAATTACGTGTGCGATGTAAAATACGAAATCCTCCAAACCCTAGAAAAGGACGTCTATAAAGTGACCGTTACTTATTTGCTTTGCCGTACACGTGAGATCCGTTTCCCGTATATCGTATTTTTTTTACTGTGCCCAAACGCTTCGTAATAACACGGTTTTATATTTATAAAAAAATTGCATTCATTGAGCAAGAAAGCAAGCAAAGGAAAGTGAGCACCATACGAGACTGCAAAACACTGCCCGGGCAAACTAGTTACCCACCAGTTAACAATCTCCGTTTTCTGCCGCTCAACTCTTTTTCTGAGCATTGATCAAATCACCTGGATTTAAACATCACAAGCGGTTTGAGGAAATACTTATTTACTGATTGATTAAACGGCCCGGCTGCAAAGCCCTGGCAGTGCATTACTCAAAAGCCGGGATTACGGCGAGTAAAAAAAACACCCAAACAAGTCAGGGGGGAATTTGCGGGTCTCTAAGCCTTCTGAAATACACCTTCTGTCAACTCTGCCGACAGAGATGAATTATAGGCCACTCCGGCAAAGCAGGTGAGGATCAGATACGCAGAGGCGAAGGTGCTGAAAGCGCACCTCTGATGGAGATCTGATGTCACCTGTCAGTCAGCGGGAGGCTGCGGCCAACCGTCACCAGGAGATGTACGCCTACTGTGCCGACGTGATTCAGATCGCTCCAGAGGTGTGTGTGTGTGTGTGTGTGTGTGTGTGTGTGTGTGTGTGTTCCTTTACTTTATCGACAATACCTTATAAAATGCATCATACTATAATTAAAAAACCTCATGTCCAGAACCAACGCATCTCCGTCTTCCTACTAGGCACGAGACCTTTGTAGGAAAAATTCACATTTTTGCAAAAGTTATAACTCTGGCACTTAAAAGGACTCATCATAAGAACCTTAAAAATGTGTTTAATGTAATATTTAACTAAATACTTCAGTTTTATCAAACTAGTCGAGTCTGTCAAACCACAAATGAGGTTAAAACAAGTACAATAAAATCCCAAACCCTAAACACAATAAAATACCATAAAATGCACTAAAATCAGCAATTTTGCTAAAGTTTTTTTCCAAGAAAAACTTTGTGTGTGTGATCCATACTTGGGAGTTGTCCAGCCTATTTCCAAGGCCTTGGTCCAAATGGGTGTTCTTTTCCAGTCTTTAGCCCCTCTAAATCCTTAACTTGCTTGTCTTTGACAGCTGTATCACAAACAGCTGCCAACATGACCATTCGTTCCAGAACTTTCTGCATTCATATTCACGGCGGCAGCCTGTTGCGCTCAATGGCGTAAAAAAAAAAAAGCCTTGAATCTTCTCAAAGGCAAGGCGTTTCTTCTTCAAAGACTTGCTGTGACATCAAGAAGTTACACATCAGGGCAGCTATGCTCTTGCTGTTAGGTGTAAACTTACATCAATGGGCCCACGCACCCTTATTGATGCCCACCCAGCCCGCCTGCCATTTCCCTCGACCCTGGTGCCCCGCAATCTGGAATTAAATTCCACCAATAATATTTCATGTAATTATTTTCTTTTTTGAAGTTGCTGGACATTACTAGAGAGGAGCGTGGTGTTGATTCCATTCAGCACTTTGAGGCATCTCATGCTTCCTAGGTGGGTCTGATCAGCGGAGCCCGCATGGTGACTCACCCCCAGCGTGGGTGTGAGGAGCTGGAGTTGCATTCAGAGTGACTCTTTTTAACCCTTTTATACAACAGGAGGATACGGGCGCGGCGTAAGCTAGTCGCACTGGAGGAAGGGCCATTTTCAGAGCCGCACGACACCCCGAGCAGGAAATCAATCACGCTTCCCCATTGGGTTTAGTTAGCTTGAATTAAACAACTGATCAACATTCAATGTCTTAGCAAGGATGTTTCCCCTACTTCTTCTGGATCTGATCTGTTTATGAGCAGCAGACTCGGTTTAATTTGTTTGCCTTTGATACTATGGCTTCTATGAGAAAGACTGACCTTCCAATTCACCTGTGGCTGTAGAGCTGATGCAGGGGGGTGACAGTGAGATTCAGTTTAACATCGACTCACTTGGGGATTTGCAACCGTTAAGTAGTGGTTAAACGGTGCAACATAACCTCATGGGATGGAATCTTTGCATGAATGCGTATCTCGAGTTGGAGAGCAGCAGAGAGTTTGGTTGCGGTTGTTGTCTGTCGCTCCGGTCAACTGCTGGCTTCGGCTGAAAGAAGAGAGCACGTCTCTGTCGTGTCAATAACGCAACTGGAAAGGCTTTGAATTTCGACGAGAAAAATTGAGTTGTGAGGGAGTGGAGAAAAAGGACGGGAGAAACCAGTTAGCTTTCATGGGGGAGTCCAAAGTGAGGGGTGGTCTTTGGAAGAGAAGGCAAAAATGGAGGGAAGCAAAACCGTTGGAATGGTTGGCGCCTTGCCTCCTGTTCTCCTGGCCAGGAATGGAAACCTAAGCACTCCCTGAAACAAAGCCAGAATAATCCCTCAGCGATCTTATCCATTTATTATCCCGTCCCTCGGCCCGCTATTTATAGCACGACTCCGAAAACCTCCCATCTTTTATCTGCGCCTGTGGAGATCGTCGATGTATCGAATAAGTGCACGGATCACCAGCGCCAACAAGGACAAAATTATTAAAATTTAGTACAAATAAATAAACAGAACTGGGTGCACAGGTGGGATAGATGTCGATTTGCACTCCTTTGCTTCTCGAGGTCGTTTCAAACGTGCAACGTGGGAAGACAGATAACAAATAGTCCCCGTTTGCAGCATCAAGGGGGTGACTTAGTACCTTAAAGAGCCACAGGGCGATACATTGACTAAGAGAAAATTTACTGCAGAGTCGCAAATCATATCCCTGAGATGTGACCTTCGGGTACGACTACGGTCTCATTAAGACCGACACCTGACAGCATTTCACAGCAAAAACGGGCGCGATTTGTTGTATTTGTTATTACCTGCATATGGCACCTATTCGCAGGCTTCATAAAAGATGCTGCTGTCAATTCGCAGCCTGTCCACTTACTTTACGAGGGAACTTTATTCACCGGTCACCCCTTCCTGCCTCCATCTCACAAGTCCATTTCAAAAATAACATTTGGTAAGAGGAAGGGAACGGTAGAGCCAGCAGGAGACCAGCAGTGTAAAGTCCAGGTTTCTTCTTAGAAAGAGGCCGCCTGGGCAGGATGGGAGGTCTCAACTAGTAAGTAAACGTAATTTCCCAGAATTACAGCATCAAACCTCTCATAAATTCTTTCATTTTCTTTTTAATGAAACGTAAATCAGTTTACAGGAACGGGAGTATATGAAAGCATGATTATCTTTACTTTATTTGAAGTAAAACGCCGTTGTTATTGGTGCCGAGTGCAACTGCTTCAGAAGAACATGCAGCCCGCTATTGAAGAAATGCAGGATTTATCTTCCGTTAAATCCTAATTTGTTTCATTAAATCCTAATTTGTTTCTTTTCTGTTGAGGGTTTGTCAATACTTGTGTAAAAAAGTTACGAGATCATTACAATGTGTGACGGAGGAGGAGCAAGAGGGAGACGCTGGGGCTGGAGGGACTGCGGTACGCATGGAAACGGTGTTTGAAATGTCCCTGGGTGTCGTCCTAGTATCTAAACACCAGAGCACGAGAAAGAGGGGAGCGGCTGCAGACTATGTGACGTTAAGCGTCTCCCAACATCATGGTACGTTCAGTATATCATATTTCATACCGCAACGATTAATGGTGGTGTCCTGTGTTTGGCATTAATAACCAGCGGCAGTGTTGTTAGCGCCCGGGGTGCTATTTACGGCGGTGCTCCGGAGCAACGTGCACTTGTGTGGCCGTGCCAATAAAAGCGCACTTTCAATGCATTAGCGCGGGGTGGGGATGAAACACAGTGAGAGGATCTCAACCAAGTGGGAAACTGAAAGTGCCATTTTCTGCTTTGCCTCCCTCCCATCTGCAGCTCCCTCCGCACTTTCATGAAGGCAAAGCATGTCCTACAAGGATGTACTCAAGATGTCCTCCACCAGAACCCTTCAAACAGCCATAGTCAGGTTGGGCCCAGTAAATACTCCCTTCAAGCAATGGGATGGGTGTTCAAAGGCTGTTTAGATAGCGGTACTTTGCTTCAAGCCTGAGACGGACTCATCTGCTTATGACAGTAGCTACCTGGGTTCATCAGTTGATACGGCTACAGAAATCGACTGCATGTTTAATGATGCCACAGTTAGAGCCGACGTGCAGCTATGCTTCTGCTTTGTCCTCAGGTGGCTAAAGCCATGTTAATCTTCTCTTCAGTTGTCCGTCTTCTCTTTCACCCAGGCTCGCATTTTCCTGATGACTGCATCTAATTTAAATCACACCAGGTGTGTCTGGGCATGCTGTGTGCAAGTACTGTGATGTGAAATATAAAGTCTTTCTCTACGTATGGGGCTTCGACTCTGTCCAGTCAGACGGTTCGGCTTCGAGGTCATTGACTTCTTGCCAAGGCTCGAATTGAGATGGAGTGTGCCGCTAGCTCATCAATGCTCAAAAATTCATCTTTTTTTTCACGTATTTATCACTCACTGTTGCCGTCCAACTTCTGTGGTCGCCCTTCAGCTGCAGCTACCAGTGATGAAGCTTTATTTATTTTTTTTTAAATGAAAACTTCATAGGAAACACAATTGCTTTTCCATCCACGTCCCCAGTGGTTCATGAAGGTCCTCCTGTGAATATATTCAGGGTGACTGGGTGTCACAAAATAAGAGAAGTCTGAGCCCTCGTAATGAATGGTAAGCGAGACGGTATTTCACCTCCCTGACATCTCCATTCTCCTGCAAGCAGACAACGGTGCAGGGATATATCACACCCGCACCTTCTTATGTTTTTATACCCCCCAAACCCGTCTTCCTGATCAGATTAGCTTTTATTGCACCACCTCTATTATGGGGACAAGGGGGCTGGGATGGTTGGCATTTGCAGGCTGCTGAAGAGATGTACTTCAGCCCGACAAACCCGATAGGTCCGGACCCATCAGTGTGTCCCTGCAGACTTCCAAGACAGCGATGGCGAATTAGTGTGAAGAAATCAATCTATTGCTGTAAATAAATAGTAGTTCCTTCAACCCCATTCTGTTACTTAAAATAATACTCAGCTGATGCTTTTCTTCAAAGCAACTTGCAACGTTACAGTGAATTACCCATTCATACAGTATAGTTGGGAAATTTTTACTGAAGCAAGGCGGGTCAAGTAGCTTCACGGAGGGTCAAGGTTGACCATCGATCATTCCATCCATCTATCCATCCACCTTCAATGACAGTTTATCAAACTTTGGACTGTGGGGTCAGGAGCCAGCCCTGGGGAGCCTTGAAGTACGAAGCAGAGTGTACGCTGGACGGGGGGTCACATTCCACCTTAAGGCAATTAGCGTGTAAAACACATCAGTTAGACTTACTTAGCAGCAGCAGAGATTTGACCCCTGAGTCTCTGTAGACCCCACCTGCTCTCCTGCCCACCAACGACACCCAAACAGCATTGCATGTACAGTTTTTCCATTTAACAAAATATGGAAATCATTTTGGACAGAAATACTTTTTAAAGATGCAAATAAATTCAGAGTTCCCTACTGGCTATCCTTTGGATGGATATGGTGCTGGACCTGCCCAAAACAAGGTTCCTGGGGTAGGATGCCAACTCCATGACCCCCAGCTTTGCACACTGTCCTGGAGATCTGGCTCTGTTGCTGTGGTCAGTCTGACCTTTCCAGTTGTTAGCCACACTGCCTTGAATAAAGGTAGTCTTCCAAAATAGCAACCGGATTCCTTGTAGACAAAGCCGTATCTGCAGTAGCAGCGGGGCTCTAATGTGAGCTCTGCTTTTCAGAAGGGGTGAACCACCAACGAGGTCACTGGGAAAGTTTGTATTTTACTGGCTCGTAAAATCTCAGCTAGGTGGTGTGAACTATAAACCACTGGTGAATCAAATAGGGAAACTTTAAAACTCATTTTAAGTGCTTCACAGCTGTTTGCATCAAAAGCTGCAATTTGACATGTATCTGACATCAGGTGGATTGGTGACAATGACAAAGGTGACCTCAGAAAGTCACTATGGCACCTGCGGTGATGATCAGGGTTCAAGGGTAGGGGAATCTGGCTTCATACCCACAGTGCACTTGAGCAAAAAAAGGGAAGGAGAGGAAAAACTCCAAGATGGCCCCCAGAGACAGACTTGACTTAGTGTCTGTGCCGGCACGTTCAAGGGGCTGTCTGGCTCCTTACAAGCGTAGCCTGGCCATCAATCTGCTGTCAACACCGGGCTCAAAAGTGGTCTGTCAGTCAGGTGCCATGCCGTTTCTCATCCAGGCCCTACAGGGACAGCGCATGCTGACTCTTCTCAGACAACATCTTCATTCATGCTACCCTGCAACCACTGGTATCTCAAATCAGGAGATGCAAGGAGAACCATTTGATCCCAAGGGGACAGCCAGTGTCTCAACCCTACCATTGTACCACTGAGTAGGGTTCTTAATCGGACCTGCATTAAGAAGTTGAGGTGTGGAGGAAGACATACTATAAAAACATGAAAAATGTCAATCGATGCTGACAGTTGATTTGTATTCGAGCATCTGCTACATAAAATTAAATTACAAATGGTTGGATGAACACCTTTTTTTTTTTGAAGAAACAAAACAATTTCAGCAACATGTTTGAAGCAGGCAACTGTCAGCAGATGTCAATCACAGCTGGGTGTGCAGGAAGTGACAAACATCATCTCTCACTCAGTACCGTCAAGTCTAATTCGAGACGCCGTCCTTTGGTGGCCAGGACTGGAAGGCATTATTACATGATTCACAAGCAGGATGACGGGACAAGGTGAGGGACACGTATGACTGCTTCAGCGAGAAGAACTTGGTAGACTGCTGGGCCCTCCAGTTAAAGACTGGTGAAGAGAGTGCAGTGAGCTTCTTACACCAATTTTACCCATTTGTACAGCAGTGTAAGTAGTTTCATTGATGACACTAGAACAGGAGCAGAAAACTGAGCCTAGTGGCTCAAACCCTGCTGCCTTCCACACCAGGATCACATACAGTTACCAGAAGCTGCTGTCACTGTAATAAGGTCAGTAGTCTTAAGGTTAAGAAAAAAAATGACATTAATTCCGTCGTTCTGCTTAAACGCAAACTCCAGTGTGTGCAAAGTGCAAACAGTTATCTATTTTTCCAGCCATGCATTGCTGGAGGGGTCCCGTAATAATGGTGGGCAACGTGGCATGCGGAGCAGATCTTCATGTGAAAGACAAAGAAAGAAGCAGCAGTAGGTCTTGTTTTCATTACAGCTGCTTGTAAAATAGACTGGGTGGGGGGGGGTACGGCTGAGATGAGATGTGACCCAATTTGGAAACTCGTGAGCCGACGGTGACAGCGGGACTCATGCGACCTCTCACTCTGGTAAATTTACATTGCCGCTGAGTAATCCGAGTAATGCAACAGCCTGAAATACAAAAAAAGAGCAGCTAAAAGGCGAGAGTCATGTTATATTCCGCTGGGGGGGTTGAAAGCCATGAGGCTTAGCGGTTAAGGATCACCGACCACCATTATAACAGAGAATCTGTGTGTCATCATTAATTCTGTCATCTGCATTTTTCTTTCAAACTGTTTTCTAAAAAGCGCACAGTACATCCAAAAAAAGAAAAATAGCTCCGATACGGTGCTATTTTTAGCAGTTTCTTTATGTCGGAGCCTCTTTGAACATATGCCTCCCTCCACATGAAGCCTTGCTTGCCTCACATTGACTACAGTTTGCGCATTTAATCATTTTTGCCTCCTAATACATTTCAAAATTGACAGGCGCAAAATGTGAAATGTACCTGTGCTGTGGACAACCCAATACAAAAAAAAAATTCACCGATATGGGAAATGACATGACGGAACACTTTGAAGTCATGTTAGAAGTGGCCATGTTGCAGTCTTCCTGCAGGAGGCGCCACTAATCGCTGTGGATGTCCCCGGGACATACCTCTGTGTTCCTCTTTACGTGCCTGAAAAGTGACTTTGCTAGGGCATGTTTGAGAGCCCTTCTTCCCTTCCAAGCGATCGGCCCCAAGAACCAGGGCCATTCGCCATTTCCCTTGTCTCACGCTGTGAAAAGTCGCTTTGGATGTGGTTGCTCTGGGGAACCAGCACCCAGCCTACGAGTGCTTATTTTGTGTGGTTTAGACACCTTCTCGTCCCTCCTGGGTGCACTTCAGTCCAGCCAGGTGGGCAGAGAAAAACTGCCAGGGAAACCCACAACAGAGCAACAAAGAAACCGATTCCCTTGCTCCTTGTCGATCTCCCCCGTCGATCTTCGACCACAAAGATGGTCGAGCATCCAGCAAAACCCCGCACGACTGGCTCAGAGAGATTCCTCGGGTGCCTGCGGCCGCCCCGACCCCCTCCTGACTTCACGGTCATCCAGCTCCCCCGCCTCTAATTGGGAGACTGATTATAAAGCCTCCTGAGTGACCCTCACAGTGCCGTGCATCTGAAACATCCCTTCTGGTCCAGAGACCATCAGAGGACAAACAAACAGAGACAAACCCGAGTGCAGGGTCGGGTCAACTGCAAAGGAACACGAGATGAACCTACAAACGCAGGGGGTGCAGAGCGGACGCCATCTTGAGAGTGCGTCATTCTCTTTTGATCTGAACACCCCGGAAGTCATTAGAAAAAAGAGCGACCCTAGACAACACAACCGCTCTCCTGTCCACCCTAAAGCAGAAACAACAGCGGCAGAATGGATGGATCCTGTAAGCACACAGCGGGAAGATCAACGGCGGCCATAGAGGAACTTAAAAGTTTTGTTTAAACACCCACGGACATCAGCTGCCCCGCAGATGGATAAAAAGTGTGTCTGATGGCAGTTTGTCGATAACCCTTACAGGACAAAGTGTCACTTCACTAACCCTAACCCTAACACTTCACTAACCCTAACCCTAACCCTTAAAGAACAGTGTCACTTCACTAACCCTAACCCTTCACTAACCCTAACCCTAACCCTAACCCTTCACTAACCCTAACCCTAAGCCTTCACTAACCCTAACCCTAACCCTAACCCTTCACTAACCCTAACCCTAACCCTAAGTGACAAAGTCACTTCATTCTATATTTATATTTTTTTTAAAAATTGGACCCCACTCCCTCAGGACGCATTTGGCGCTAAAATGCAACCTTTAAAGGACGATAAATTACCGAAACGAATGACAATAATTGAGCTATTAGGGCTGCCAGCTAATTTCCAATTACATTTAATTAAGTGGCCTTGTTTTAAATTGAATAAAGGAACCCACTCGTTGGAATATGCCTGTAATATCTACCATGTCAAACCCAGGCCAATGGATAATGGCAGCTGATTATCATCATCCAAGTTCTAATTACGCTTATCGTGGTTTCAGTTCAAAATAATAGAGAATAATAATAATAATAATAACAAATTGCAAAGCAAGAACAAAAAATGTATCTCGTCGGACTCTTGGGCCCCGTAAGCGAAACGCAGTTTGTGGGGGTTTACAGCTGGTTTTTTGTCTGAAAAAGCCAGGGTCATGGGCCCAGGGGACTGCTTTGACCTCCCCAATCCAGTGTTGGGTTTTTTATTGACCTTTCTTCTTCCACTCAGTAGCCACCGTGCCATACTAGGCCTGGCCTTGTCCCAACAGCCTCCGTCAACGTAGAAGACAAAACGGTTGACTTCCGCAACATGTGAGGGCACCTGGGCGAGTCAAAGTTGCAACAGGGGATGACACTTAGCACAGCAGAAATCCACATCGGCTTGTGAAGAGTTTCTTCTGAAAATGGGAGAGGAGGGGACGCTAAGGTGGGTGGGGAGTAGGGGAACAAGGTCCTGCACCATCCCTGATAAGCTTTCCCCAGTGAGACAGCAGAAGAATCCTACCAACAGCAGTTAAAATTCCCATCTGGTGCCAAGCAGTGAACTGCGTGGGTTCAAGGCGGATCCGGTCCACATGCTCGGCTTAAGTGAGCCGATTAGACTAAACGGGGGATTTGCTGCAAACTCGCCAGGTGTATTAGTCCATAAGGTCCATAATCACCTGTTACCGCTTCAGAAGTGTAACATTCCACCCTAAGCCTACAATTCCAGAGCCTAAACTAAAGGACAGAGCAGCAGCCTGCTAGTCAAATATTAAAGCTCGTAAAGAAATATATGCTGAATGTAAATAATTTTTGTTTCATATACGTAAATTTTGCAGCAGTTTCATTCCAGACACACTGCATTTGTTCTTGGAGGTTCTGATTGATTTTCACGGTGCGTCTTGAATTGAGGTGTTAACCGACATCAGGTTTAAACTGCGACTCGAGCAAAGAGAACAGTTGCAGTGTCCTCTGGATGACTGGAGAAGACGGGTATCGATTCGGGCCGCCCTGACTGACAGCAAAGCAATGTATTCAGATGTATTCTGCAGAATCAGCAGCAGAACACAAGCAAATTGCAGGTGGGCTTTTTTCACGATTAGGATTCAACAATAAAGAAATGTATAACGCACCGTTTTTAGATTTCAATCTACATTTATCTGACTAAAAACACCTACTGGGTATTTTGCTTCATAGGCTGGTATATAAAATGGATCAAAGACCATGGAAAACTTGACGGGTATTTAATCTTGGCCAAGGTTATCTGACGATTCAAAATGTGTGTTTACCTGCTAAGTAGGCGAACGTTTTGTGCACCCAAGCTCTTTCCTGTCGATGTGCGTCCACTTTACCAAACATCATCTTTTTTAGGGTAATGACTTAATCCTTGAGCTCAACACCAACGTTCCCACCTCCAAGTCAACCCGAGCATGAAAGATGGTAGTTTCAAAGCTTCGTTCTGAGTCCTGGAACCATCTTGGGATCCAGATGTGAGAAACTGGCCGGTCAAGTGGCGGACTGCGCACTACAAAGCGCTCGTGTGGCAAAACCAACGTGTGAGAAGCTGAAGAAAAACGCGGCGACGCATTACACAACCAGATTGCGATGTGTTTGTTTGATCGATTTCTGGCTCATTGATGAGAAAGAGCGAAAAACGTGGCGGAGTTGCCCTTTTCTTTTTTTAAACTCGACTGTATTTTTGCCTCTGCATTTGATGCAGCTTCCTCTTAAATCGTGTTGCCAAGCAGGACGGCCAGACGGTCCAAACCGCAATCTGTGCAGCTAACAGCCAAGCGTCACCCAGAGGACATTCAGCAGACGGACTCGGCTGGTGTCGCCGAGCGAACAAAGATGGGTAAAAATAAATATGTGCTCACATTTTCTCAAAACTGGTCCACCCCTCCTGTGAAAACACCCCCATTTCACCCCCCCGCCCATCAAGAGGCAGTGATACTGTACACATAATAATGCTATTTCTTCAAAAATTGCAGCTGTATGCGGAGGTTATAGTCTAATGAAAAAGAAGGGGCGCTGGTGGTTGACCTCTGACCTTCTTCTGCTCCTCCCCTTCATGAATAAGCACATAATGGCAGTAGAATTATAGCTCCAATAGACAGACGCACTATTAGCTTTGTCATGCTCATTGTGGCGTCGTTCATTTTTTAATAATCTGTAATAAATGTTGATGATAATCACAAAAAAACGGAGGGAAATAAAGTATAGCAAAAAAAAAAAAAAAAAAACAACCACTTACTTTTCCACAGATATTGGTCGGCTTCGAATTTGTGATAAAGTCAATTCTGATACTTGTCAAAACCGCATCAAAGGCTACATTTGTCACGCTCCCATGGAAATTTCAAAAAGCAAGCCTGTATTTTTCACGCATTTATTAAATTTCACAGCGCTGAAACGCCATTAAAAAAAAAAAAACTGGATTATCGGAATCACAATCTGCATAAATGGTTGGAACGGGGTGCCGTTCCGCTAGCCAATAACAAACACGGACATGGAGCTTCCGTGACCTCGCTGCAATGGCTGGGAAAGCAGAGAGAGGCATCTTTGGATCAGGGGCTGGTACACGACAGGTGGTCCGGACTGATGGAGTCGAGGCTGCCTTTCTGCCGCATCCTACAATGGGCCCACAGCAGGGGTTTGAACAGCTAGGCTGAGTGCTCTCTCATAGAGTGCTGTGGAAGTTCAATTCAGTTCATCTTTGCGCGGCGCGCCTCCGCGTATCACCTCAGTGCGCTGGACGCAGAATTGTGGAAAAAATACAGAGTGATGTGGAACAATCAGAATGAGTAATTATGAAAATGATTAAAAAAAGAAAATCGTGTTTAAAAACAGGGACGACGAGACGTTTTAGGCAAATGACATAAGGGGGAAATGAAGGAAATCAAAGTTCCAAGGATGATAGGGGAGAAAAAATGTTACCGAGTCTGACTGGCCGTTCATCCAACTGGGTCATGCAAACCTGACTGAAAAGTTGAGCATGGGGTTTCTCCTCAGGTTCCACTTTAGGGCTACTTTTAGAAGTCCAGGCCAAAGCAAGGAGGCAGAACATCGAGTCTCCATCCTTCAGACTCCGCCAAAAACACAACCGGCACCAGAGCTTGTGAACCTGTGCTCCACGGCCTCCCAGGGAGGGCGTGTGGCGCTACTGCTTGAAGACTGCCGAAGGCAGGTCCGCCACATCTCCTTGGGAGCCTGAGGGAAGCGTAGAAGGTGAAAGGTGTGGATCGGCCCCTTTCCCCCAGTACAAAGGCACGGCAACAGAACAGAAACGACCAAGTGAAAAGAGCTGTATCAAGGAGTTAAACCCATGCCGCGCTTATTACCAGAACAGAGATGGGAGAAAAGCAAATTGAGGCGCCGGGGAATCGTTTCACGTCAAGCTAAGATAAATTCAGTGGAAAGAACGGCTTTTAAGGGAAACTTTGGCGAGTGTGAACCAACCAGAGCTACTCAGCCTTTCAGTGTCTCCACACGCAAGTCAATTACCTTTATGTGACTTTTAAAGACATTTCAGATCACATCTGCCGGCAAAATTAAGTTCCTGTCAGCTAAATCACACAATTAAGAGCAACAATTTCCATAATTAACTCGAATCAATTTTGTCAAAATTGCAGATGACAATTCCCTTCGCTGAAAGTTTTTCAGATGTGCTACAGACTATTATTCAAACTACTCCCTAAAGAAAAATAAAGGTACTTTGGTGTGCTTTCTTCTTTAAAACTAGACTTATAAAATGAATGACTCACTGCAATTCACTTGGAATGAAATAAACTTGATAACGTAGTGATGCTATATGGTGTATGACTGCATTCCTATCACCCACTTTCAAAGCACCACAAGACATTTGGAAAGAGCCTTCATTGGAAAAGCGCTGCAAAACTACTCTTAGGTTACACACGTGTGGCCTCAAGTTGGACAACCGACCCTTACGTATACAAGAGGACATTATTGTGATCTTCTCCATGCTTTTTTCCACGATTCCATGCCTTCAATAATCCTGCGCTCAGTCTTTGTCTTCCTTTGTTCCCTTTCTTCCTCAGCCCATTCTCTGCTTTCTAGTGCTGAACTTTTAACGGAAGCGACTACGTCTGGAAAATTTGGTTCTAACCATAAGGCTTGGCTTTTGTTCCACCAGACCCCTCACAGCAGTATCATGGACACGAACCCTCCGATGGGTCACGACAGAGATGATAGCATGATTTAAATTTTTTAACACTGGCGACTTGATTTTTTTTCTTCCTTCTTACTTCCTCATTCCTTCTGTCTGGGGCTTTTTGATAGTTATCTTCTAGAAATCCATTATGTTAATGAATTAGTGATTGACTGACTCTGTAGAGGTGTATTAACAATACTCCGTCAGCTTACCAAACCTCTGAAGAGACCATCTTCCTCGACACGAGTATCTGTTAAAACCAGTTAAGATGATCGATACGCCGGAATTGGTTAATTAAAGAGTTTTCCGACTGAGAAAAGGTCCTCTGTATGGGTTGTTTGTATGTCTCCACGCTAAGTCTGCCACTTATAGCACATCCAGCAGACTGTTCCCAGCCAAGAGCCAGTGGGGAACATCTCGAGTAACGTTCACTGGTATTGGCATTGAGCACAAAGATGCCCCGACTGCTTCCGGGCCTCATTTTTTTGTTTCTTCCTCTGGAGCTACAGTGCTTGAGTCATCATCTAGGTTCTGTCCACGAGTTTCTGCTTGACTCAATAAGCACTTGCGAGACATATGTATCAAACTGCCTGTTTCAGCAACACACAATGCAGCATGTTCCAGTCAACATGGAGGATTGGTTCTGACAGCTTTCATCATGCAGGCCAATAACAGTCTGTCTTCTCAGGTGGAAGAGCATCAGATAACCCTTACTACCCTTACCAAAGCACTTTCGGTCAGAGCAACATTTATTTAAACCAAAGGGTGGTGCTGTTATAGTCTTGTGATTCAAGGAAGCACTTAGTTTTTAAACTCCCAGAACTACAAAACAAAGTGAATTCCACTTGCTCTTTTTTCGATATGAGCTAAAGTTCCAGCCCATGTGTATTTGTCTGCATTTCTCTTTAGCTTAGAACTTTAGTAATTCTCAAGGGCAAACTATCCATATTCTGACAAAATGACAGTGGTTCAGAGCTATGAAAATCACCAGGAATATCAGAAAGAATTTAGCTGAAGTTCAAAACTTGAAGCCCACATCCACCACCTTAAGCTGCGACATGACAAGGAGAGCATCATGAAAACCACCAGCGTCCTGGCCCAGGATCACAGACAAAATAGAGGTCTCCTCCTTCCCCCAAAGAACCCCAGAGGTGGCCACTTGCCATTGCGAGGAGCCCTCCGTCCCGCTGATCTCCAAGACGTCATAGTCATCCTCTAGCTGGAAGTCTGTGAAGACCAGGGCAATGGTGTCCCCAGGTTCGGCCAGCACTGTCCACGTGCAGTCGGCATTGTTGTTGTAGTCCTGGGGGTAGTTGGGGCTGGTGATGACCCCGCTCTGGCCCCGGAGGGTACCTCCACATCCATCATCCGCTGTGACACAAACACACAAGTGTTAAATGTGTCAACAATTCACACAAGTGATCGTGAGCTCTTTTCAATGACTTTAAACATTTTTAGAAGAAGTTATAAATAAGGGCAAAGAGGAAATAATTAATGATTAAAAAATCTCCAAAATAGCTTTGGGTGCTTGTGAGGTTGGGTGATGTAACGGTCAGTAATGTAGGTGCGACTAATAGAATTTTGCTGGTTATGTGTGCTGACAATTTATTTACTCCCCACCACCACCCAAAACACAATCAGAACCCCCGCACCCCCTGGCTGCTTCTCTTAGCAAGTCAGAGGGTCTCTGTTCTCAGTGCCCCGACAGCTACAAGATGGGAGGAGCAGCGCCATGCTTTGCAGAAGACCTTTCTGGACATCCGTGGGGAATAATGGCCAAGCCCGCCTAAGTAAAGGGAACCTAAGATTCCCCCCAACCTCGGTTCACGGAGCCGTAGAGCTTCCCATTCTCATCCAAGTTCCACTGTGTACAAACTACCCAGAATTCTATTGTCATGTGAACTGAAATGAGGAGCAGCAGTGAGAGGTGCAGGACCAGGGCAACAATATAACTCAGTCACCCAACAGCCAGGTATTGAACCAAACGGAACCCATATCAATGCTGTTCTCATTCACACTGGCCATGGTCACACTAGGGTTAACCCACCAGCTCATTCTGGACTAGATATCTACACCTATACTTTGATCTAAGAACATCATTTGTAAAACTGTCTATTATGGGGATAAATAATGAATTGAAAGGACAAATAATGGAGAAAATTTCCAATTATAAATTAGGTAAACTGTAATAAAATACAAAACTTTAGAAGTGTATATATCTATGCATGTATGCATGTACTGGATTTATTTACAGTGTAGGTGTGGCGAAGAGAAGGGATATTATAAATATGTTAAAAAAAGGATTTTTAAAAAAAATTTTAAAAGATGATTTCCATTTTATCAAAGATTGTCCTAAATACAATAATCAATGAAGATTTTTAGATGTAAACATTACATTTGCAGGTCAAAGAGAACATTGACCAGAAATCTTTGTTCACCTTCCGGCAAAAGGAGACCTTTGTGAAAATATTGATTATAAATTAGATTTAACTGACTGACTGATGTAGGTATGAATTTAATGGTCTTGCAAAAGTGGAAATTCATAATGTGGTCGATACGCCACCACAAATCCAGCTGAAGGCAGGTGAGCATCGTCCTTAATGTTCTCCAGCTGAACCCAGATGGGATCTATAACCGTTGTCTTGAGATGACTTCTGTGTGACCGGAGATCCACAGTAATCCATATGGACTTTGTGATCCATCTCCTCAGTAGATCATCTCCTTATGAAACTGCATTTGGAGTTTTATCTGCTGTCACCGAGCAACTTTTTGGGGACACACTGACATCCATAAACACTACAGCATTAGCCCCTCTGATGCTACAGATTTCCATACGGCCTCTAAAAAGTTGACCCAGGTGGTAAGGCTGAGATGCACTGTGGTATGAGGGTGGTGTCCTGGGGTTTGTCAGTGTCTGATGGCTAATCGGATCATTCCAGTGACACCTCCCCCATGCGCACCCCCACAAGCCTGTCAATCATTTGCCAGCAGCAAACCTGTCACTTCATCGGTCCCCCGAGAATCTGGAATGAGCAAGTAAGAGAGTAAGACAGGTGAAGCAACAGTAAAACTAAGAATATATATTTCTTTTACCCCAACATATAATCAAGAACAGCTTAGAAGAATTATCAAGATCCTCAGTTTTTGGTAGAAGGTCTCATTTCCCATATCTAAACCTCCTTAAAAATCATCCCTATGAAACAAAATAATCCCTGTGCAATGGTGACCTCTGAAAGTAACTGTCTACCTTCAGTTTTTGCGTGATGGACAATAATACATAATGCTCCATGCTGCTGAAAATTGGGTTACAAGTTAAAAAATCTACTACTACTACTACTGATAATAATAATAATAATAATAATAAACATCTGTTCTCCTGTTTCAGTCATGTTACTGGTACAGATTCACGATTGGCATAGTTACAAAGCAGGAAGATGTCTGCCTTTAACCTAGCAGTGGATCACAGTTAAATTGTCTTGGCAAAAGGATCCATCAAAGTTAATTTCATCCACCGTATGGTAACAGCACGTGGAAATCGGGATGTTCAGCGATGCTCAGCGCTGCACAACACCAAAAAGCCATCAAAGCTGCCCTGACATTTAGTAACAACTTAGGAGCCTCAACTAAAAGACCCCAGTAACTCAATTACAAAATGCATTTAAGTCTATACGACTTTTCAAAAGGCACAAAAAAATGAAAGAAAACAAGTGTTCAAAAAGCCCGAGGTAGCTAAGGAAAATAACAGGAAATAAGTGCAATGTGAAAACACCCTGTAGCACTGAGGGTTGGGAAACATAGTCTATGGGTGGAGAAACTGAATCATTGAGAAGCCCCTCAGTAGGAAGCCATTACTGCCTTTTCCTGCAGGCATCTTTCTGTTAAATACATTTCTGGCCCACATATCTTAAAATCAGCTCAACGTGGCCTCAAAGATGTTGTTCTGTTTTACTTACTGTGACACGGCTATTCTGCTAACCAGGTCCTACACCAACACCTTCCCCCAGCCTTGTCAAAAGAGCTTTTGAGCCGCGGTAACTGCACTTCTGCACATGTATACAATGGATCCTCAAGTTCTAAAAAAATCGTGATCAGGGGTCTGTTTGTAATTTCTACGCCGCTATTAAGGTCACAGCCATTTTCCCTCCAAATTAATACTCAATAAAAGCTTAATAACAGACTTCCTTTGATTTATTTACAAGACAGATGCTGTAAAAATCTTTGCTGTAGCTGTGATAAATAAAAAAAAACTTTCTAAGACTGATATTTTTAGTAATTCACAGTTAGCCTGCTGTTATTGGGTGTGTGTTGACTAATCCTGTGCCCTGTGCTTCCGGGACAGTGTCCTGACCACCACACGCCTAACTTGGACAATGGTAGTAAGTCAGAGTAAACTTAAGAGCTGAACTACTTTCAGAAGGTTGAAAATGTTGACATGGAATTCACACTTCGACACGGATTTCATACACGGCTCCCATGATGGAGCCGCTTTCAGCCGGTCAGACTGGCAAGATGGACCCGCGGTGTTGCGGCACGTGTACCGCCGTCCGCCACGAGGGGAGGCGCTACCTGTCCACGAGTGGACGGAAACAGAAAAGGGCAGGTAAAACAAAAATAACCTGACGAATCCCCCAGCCTGGATTTATGATTTGATTTATGCTCAGCCTGTTTTTGTCTATGGCAAATATGTCAGGACATGCTTTATGGGCAGGGGAGAGAGGAAAATGCTATTTTATCTGAAACCAGGATGAAATGTGCTTTTGAAACTGTGTGCTGGACAGGTGAAGTAAATCAAAAGACAGCTATTGCTGAAGTCGAAAGCGAGGGTGGGGGGGTGGGGGTGGAGAGAGACAGCCTGAGAGAAAGTGTGGGGGGGGGGGTCACAGAAGTAATGGATGAAAATGAATGGTTTTCAGCTATCAGCAAAAAGTGTAATATAATCAATAGGCACAGATTTATCGATTGAACCGCCTGATGGCTGTTTCTGAAGTGTAGTTTCTATGGCAAAAGTGGGAATTGGTTCTGGTCACAGTGGGGTGGGGATACTTGGCCAGTTGCTAAACTTAATAAGACAGGAAGGAGGGTGTGCAGTATCTACAGTTTCACATAGACCGGGGTGGTAATTGGAGCGACATTAACAATACGCTCATGCATTATGAAGACACAGTAAGGGGTCCGCGGCAGCGTTCCGGCAGGGTGCTGCGAGACTCAAGATTAGCCGAGGCGGAAATTGACCGTTTCCGAGACCGCCGATATGCGGGATCTCGCGTCAGGATAGCGCGTACATACATATGTGCAGGTGTTTCTTTCTTTTCGTGTCTCTAAGATCTAGGGGTGGGGGGGCATGGCTGGCATTTTCCACACCTGTACAGGGTAGGGCTAAAGGGGGTGGGAAAGGCAGGACTCTGCATGTTCACCAGCCGTTGCTGTGGAGGGAAGGGGGTGGCTTCCTGGTTTTTTGTGCCAGCCATGTGGGCTCCTACATGGGCCTCCTGACTCTTATCCAGGGTCCAGATGGCTCTCTGGCAAACTGGACTGCTCAGTGGCTACCGTGACATTAAAAACAGTGACAGAATGTGGCAGAAACAGGAGAGGGGAAAAAAAACTAAATATATAACTGAATATGAAAATTGTGAGGTGATTTGTGCTGAAGACAAGATGGTCTTCAGAATGTCACCGAATGTGTGAAACATTATGGAAGAAGATGTAAGGAGTACTTAAGTGTATTAGTGTATTAGAATTACTGCCCCACATCAGAGATAATTCCCATAAGCCCTCATAGCCCCCGTAACCCTACCCATTGCTTAACCCATAACCCCAACCAACAACCCAAGGAGACTCACCTCGACAGTAAGGCAGCGGGAAGTCCCAGGAGGCTGTCCCCGAGGAGGTGGCCAGGCAGGACAGCACCGTGTGCCCCTCCAGCACGTACCCGGGGTTGCAGCTGTAGCGTATCTTATCCCCGATGTTGAAGGTGGAGCCTTGCTGGAGGCCGTTCTGGAGCTGCCCCGGGTTCCCGCAAGTGTAGCTGGGCAGGGCTGTGAGGAGATAGGCATGCCGGGTGGTGGTTAGATGGGGGGTAGTTAGGATTTCAGCTTTTACTCCTGATTCAGCAGTTGCAGCCACAGTACTACAGCTCATTTCCTTAACAGATCATTTATCCTCTGCTACTTGCACAGTCGGCGTATTTCTACCGAAGTCATTCTACGCGATACCTTTACCCAGTGGCATCACTGTAGCAGTTATTGTATGCGGGGTACACAAGTTTGGTAATGCTTGGAAAAGTTGGAGGAAAAAGAAGTTGTTGTGGATCAGTAACCAGATGGATGGACTCATTCACAGCGACAGGGGGCACTCCCCTTCCAAGAAGACGGGACATTATGAATGGACTCCATATTCAACTTTAGCTCACCTGTACTCGAGAACAAAAAAAAAACACAGGATCCCTTAAGGAAGTTGAGCTCACAAGGTTCTGGTTACAAGTCAGATTTTGTACATTTAATTGCAGAGCAGCGCACAAACACCAGAGAGCTGTCATAAGAACCTGGTTCTCCATGAAACGATAAGCCTGGTCTGAACATTCACCATCTACAATATCCTTGTGCAACGTTTCTCCTGCCTTCCCGGGCTCCGTTTGTCAGACCTGTAGATCTCCAAGTTTGGCCATGTTGTCCAGCATGATCAATGTCTTAAGCTGTTCTCAAATTCGAGGGGAGGGGCGCCTGAAAACTACGGTGGGGGTCTCATTTCCGCTGTCCACAAAACGGCAAACAGATGTTGACGTGCCATAATGGGATTGTAGAATTGCATTTGAGGCGGATGTACTTGCTGCCTCGCTGCATTCAGGTAGGTGTATAACCAATCAAACCCCACCCATTACAAACACCTCCACCCCCCCACTTCGGAGTGTCTTTAAACAAGCAGCAAGAAGGGTGACGTCCTGCATCGGTTATTGATTTAGACGCTGCGTTTTGAAAGCACTTGCCAGGACAAGGCAGAGTAGGAAAGGGTCTCTGTGACTGTGAATAAATTGCCCCCAGACAACCAAAGAGGGAAGAGACTGTGGACTGTGATGACAGCTGTTTTACACAAACGGGTTGGGGTTAAATAAAACGATTAAAGAAAAAACACGAGCCACTTCGGGAGAACGTCGGGACGGTTTTACCTCGGCTGTCCTCGGCACCTGCCGCGCTATGCTTTAAGACTGCAGGGACAGTGTCCAAATTGTGCCGGAGAAGCCACGCGAGCAGTCGCTGCTTTCAGGGAGGAATAAAATTCTCTTCTGCAAAAAAGAAACGCAACCCTGAAACTGCGACACCAAAGATCCGTTCAGAATGACGGCGTTCGCAATAACAAGCAGCTATTCAGCAGCTATTCACACCAAATCAGTAAGTAAAAATAGACAGATAACAATCCGGAAAGTCGGCTTAAAGATACCGCAGCAGGGGCAGGGACTCAAACCCGGAACCTTCCAATTACAACGCGACGTCCCGAAACGGTCTCGAAACCTTAAACTTGCAGACGCTCCGTTTGGAGTAGCGCTCTGCTCATGTCCCACCTTTATTCAAACGTACAAAGGAGGAGAGAAGAGCAACAACAGTCCGGCTTCGCTGTGTCAAAAGCACACCTTTCCAGCTGAGGGGAAACATCAAGGACGAGGTTAGAAAACAAACACGTTTCTCCTCATTTACTGCCTCACCAGGCAGTCTCACTTGGAATAATATTTACACTCCATATTACTAATTCTTTATGAAGCACGCATATGCTGCACACCCCTTCAAATTGAACCATAAACCCCGAATTAATCCAATATTCAGCTGCACTTTCACAGCACCATTAGCAACATGCCGTCATACTCGACTATTTAGACCAACTGTGACAAAGTTGCGTCTTTCGGCTGATGTTTGCTGTCAGAATTGTCGCAGTTTTGCTGCACTCTGGATCGGAGTCTTTTCAACTGCAGCATCTAACCTGTTGGCTTTTCGAGACTTTGTTTTCTAAGCGACACCGCAACGCCTCGATTTATTTATTCGTTTATTTTTTTCCGTTTCGTTTGCTCCTCACTCCATGACAACTCCCCGAGCACAGCTATACCTGATCCGCGCATATTGTTCCACAAACAAATAAGATCTTTAAGTACAAAATTGAGCAAAATGTTGCATGTAAACATTTTAAATCCCAGTACCTGGTCTGTATACTTTCGTGAGAGCAGAAGTGGCAGCTTGTAGAACAGAGAAGCTGCATCTCTTTAGGTGTGGAAATGAACTGCCCGTCCTGGATGTTTCTTTTTCCAAATTTACCTCCTCATAGCCGAGGTGGACAAAGGCTAGAAAACATGAAAGTAAATAAAACTTCTAAATCCTGCGGAGGAGCAGTTCTCTGAGAACTGAGAAATGCATTCTTGGAGGGCCCCGGATTTACTTGTCATTCCAGCCGTGCTTATTTCTGTGGCGACTATAAATATCCTCGACTTCCTTTGCAAATGTTTTCCTCACCATTCATCGAGCAGAAGGTGTTTCAGCCGTCACCTGCACTGACTCTCAAACCCATACCCCTGGAGGCCTCCGATTTGCTTGCCCTGGGCCTATATATCACAGGACACTTTAGGTCTTGGCAGCCAGGCGGGAGACCCTTAGCACGAAGGAGACCAGAAGGAGAGGAGCAGAGCGATCCCACTCCTTACACCATTCTGTTCCAGTACTCCAGCATGTGGGCTTCTTTCAGTTTAACCAGAACTTTGCCCCTGTAGCACGTCAACAGTTAGCAGGTTCGTGGTTATGGGACGAAAAAGATTCGGCTAAAAATGTGCCGAGTCACACTGCTGTTGTACTTAACCAGAACTGCATTAGCGATAATCGCCGTCTGCATAAAGAATGTACACAAATGCCCGGCGTGTCAAGTGAATACCTTCGGCCTAATGTGTTACAAATGAATTAATAGAAGCAATCGTAAATATAATACACACAATGAATTATAACTAAATATGCTTAAATGGATTCCGGAGTACAGAGATGCAACAGACTGTATAAAATGCTTAAACGAAGCAAGTATTATGCAGCGGATATTGGTGGGAAATCATATCGAAAAATGCAAGCTGTTAACGTGGCTTTAGACAAACCTGTGCACACATTTCTATTTTATGCTTTGACGCTTGGATAAGAATGCTTTTGTTGCCACGGAAACACCTGTTGAACGATGGCACTATTAATTGCTCTCTGAATACAGGAGAATGAAGATCTCTCAACCTCCCTGCAAGGATGGAATTTTTCAAAGTCCTTCTCCCTCTGAGAAACTAAAAAATTGCACGACGCGTCGCGTTTGTCACCATCCCACAATCAGCAGCTGATCAGATTTCATGCTTAGCATCTGCTTTCTAAATATTCATGCCACACGGTGACAAATGAATAAATACACATTATGTCGGCACTACGAAAGCTGTAAATTCCGGGGACGATCTAAAACGTCTCATTGACTGCCTCTTTTTGTGTGGAAGAAAGTGCCGAGCAGATTAACAAACTCATCACCCTGACATTCCTATGGAAACCAACTTGGTCCTTTTGGCTTTGTGGCACCCGGACTGAGTTAAGACACGGCGTATTAGTGCTAAACGGCTTGCTGATGTAATAACGTACGCAGCTGAAGTTTAGGGGGCACGCGTGGGACACGTCAGGGGACGCGTCAACTGCTAGTGTGGCATATGCTGGATTTGTGACCACAAGGCCCAAACCTTTATCTGCCGTTGCACCCTGGAGCAGACTTAGGAAGAGTAAAGGGGCTACATGGGGAAAAACCGATTAGAAGCGACACGCTGCCGGCTATCGCCGTGTTTTTTCACGCCAACAACCCCCAACGCAGGTCATCCGGAGAGCTCCGACACCTGCCCCCGAGCCTCGGGCGATGTGGAACGGGGCAGTTTGCTGCTTTATGATTGATGGTCACCAAGGTGGCCTGTCGATATTGGGGAAACTGAGATCGGGGGCAGATGGCAAGGACCACGGTAACAAGAACAACACCGACAGTGTCAATCTCCTGCCGGTGCACTTGTGCTCAAAGCCATAAATAAATGAACACCACATTGTACATTCACACCGCACACCGAGCAGTTGTACGGAACTTTTTTTAAACATCTCAACAGATGACATTTTAATTGGCGTGACGTTCTGAAGACTTTTATCCTAGTTTGTCGAGGGTTTGCTCTAAATAAGTGCGCGTCCGCAGGTGCTGGCCTTGTATTTGAACCTTGCGCCTTACGGTGAGATTTGCGAGGAGCAGCTGGAGGCGTAACATTTCTGCTGCTGTCCGCACCTCCGACGCTCAGAACTGGATCCCAGCTCTCCGCCGCACTGGCGTAGTAAGCGATTTCTGCTTAGTCAGCAGTTGCATTAGGGCTGCCTCCCTCGAGGCTGCCGGAGGGATCTGGAAGTGAGGAGGGAGTTGTGGGCGGGCTGGAGTCTGTCATTTATGACCAGCTTCATTCACACTGTCTGAGTAAATAGGCAACACTTTTGGCAGAGGGTCTGGCACGTATGCACAGCGGGGGGCCCTCCCACACCACACCACCGGGGTCCCGTGTTGGAAGCAGCTCACCTACGTGGAGGTGATGTGGCGCCCCCATGGCTCTGCTGGATGTCTGCTGAATGCACAGTTTTACCCCCAACGTCGGTGGGTTTCACTTAGGCCTTTGGGGGTTTTGTGCATGTGTGTGTGCAAGTGTGTGTAGACCTGCCCTGCCTTCACTGCTTCCAGGGACAGGTTTGTAGCGCCCTATTCGAGTTTGTGACCAAGTGAGAAATGGGTGAGAAATTTCGCCGTTGGACCTGCATACAGCCATCTTGATCCATCAAGTCCTCTTACGTCAAACCTCATTTCTTACTTCAAACCTGCACCATTATGCAAGAACTAAACACCCTTCACCTGCGACCTGTGACCCTACTCGGTGACACCAGTCAAGATAAGAATGGACGGTTGAAAACTCTTTGGACAGAAAGTGTCTGCTAAATGAACAAATGTAAAGCTAAAACATTTGAAATGCAAACAGCTGAGGCTGTTGGACAGCAGTTGGGCTGCGAGTTGTATCTGGCCCTCTTTTCACGGTTCTTTTCTTCTCGCTACATTTTCGGGATTTCTCTGCATGCCTTTAAGGACGACGCGGGCAGGCCGTACACCTCTTACGCCTACGCGTATAATGACAAGGCCTGGCATCTCAGCATTGCTGGGTGAACTCCCAACACAAAATCCGTGATTCAAAGCAAATAAATTCCCCTGGCTAGAGAGAGACGCTGCTGGGGATCAATGCTTAAAAGAGAATTTTTTTTTTTTTTATGCTGAAGGTCCTTTGTTTTTTTTTTATATATATATATATATACACACACACACACACACACACACACACTGTGGAGA
Source organism: Arapaima gigas (assembly GCA_900497675.1). Classification (NCBI taxonomy): domain Eukaryota; kingdom Metazoa; phylum Chordata; class Actinopteri; order Osteoglossiformes; family Osteoglossidae; genus Arapaima; species Arapaima gigas. Next base: position 158,059 of record UFQX01000193.1, on the reverse strand, counting down.
TAAAGTAAAACCAATTTGATCTTTTTTCAGAAGCGAAAATACTGGATGAGGCCTCTGGTTACTCTTGTCACATTTCTTTGAAGGGAGCACTTTTAAAATGACAAAGTATGTCAAGCACCCAGACTCTAAAGTTATTGATTTTTGTTTGGTTTGTCTCGATGAGGGGCTGAGCGCAGATTTTTTGGCCAATTGCGGTTTTTCCTCAGAGTTCTGCTTCCCCTTCTGTCTGGGCCATAACTGAAATTGCAACGCTAAATCTTCCCAACAGGCCTGCTAAGCAGGCTCCGCTTTCAGTAACCGCCCGTCCAGAGCGACCGGCAGGGGTCTGGCTCGGTCGCAAGTTTCGAGAAAATAATAAGCAAATAAATAAAACAAATCACTCCGTGAAATCCGAAGTGGATCTCCCCATAAGCCAGCAGCGCCGGAAAAAAAAAAAAAAAAAACGCAAAGGGAAAAAACTGTCGGGTTATAATTCCTAAGGCTGAGAAGCCAATAGTTTCTTCACCCAGTTTATTTCAGCCTTGTACTGTTCCCTGACGCTCGGTGTCAGCAGAAAATCAGACGTCAATACAAGTCGCTTTAGCAAACACACAATTAAAGCAACCCTTGTTACTACAGTCTCAGGGTGCAAACACAGCTCCGAACAGGCAGACAGTGACATTTCGGAAGTGTAATTGGCTAAAAAGCTGCCCGGCTCCTTCCCATTTCACTCCGTTACTCATTTATCTATTATTTAATTCTTGCCATCCAGCTAAAGTGCACTTTTCAGGCCACGCTGCGGCCCGACAGCCAATTAATCGCCAAAGTATCCGTCTCATAATCGCAGTTGTGTCGGTTCTTGACTTCGAAAGGCGTAAACGGCGAGAAGCACAAAGAGGCGAGCGTGTGGGGAATTCCGTTCGGACTCACCGCGCCCTCCGATCCGCGCTAATCCCCCCCTCGGACATCCAGCACACAATTAGTCGCAGTCAAACGCGCGCTGCTTTACATCACCACGGGGTCGCCCGAGGGCGGACGGTCCCCTGTTGTCACATCCGCACTACGGCAGAGGTGTCGGGGAGGATGGGAGCCCAGAGGAGTCGTCTTCCGCGTCAAACCCGCTGTCTTTCTCGTCCGTTCGTCTCACCCCAACGTGTCGCGCTCCGTTCTATGGACAGGGCTGGGAGGAAGTGTGCGGTGCAGACTGGGAAAATAGGTCGGTGAGCGGGGGCTTGAGAGCCCCCACGTAAACTTCGGTGACGTAAGTAAGCGTCGGGGCGAGTGAGCGGCTTTACAGAGCGTTGGTGAAAATGGACGCCGGAGGACTTCCTGACCTCAGACTGGCCACTGGTGTTACTTCCGTAATCCCATTTCAGAACAGCGTGGCAATGTGTGTGAGTTTCACCATCCTCACAGCCAGGGAATGCTGTCAACTAGTTATCTTTGCAGTGACGGTGACTTCTGAGGTTAACCTGCTGGTTAGTTTATATATAAAGGGGGTTTAGCCGGCGTAGTGGTGAAGCCATCATCCTGCACTTACTCCTACACTTGTGCCCTTGATCCAGTAAAAATGACCCCAACGTATATGTCATTGTTAAGTCACTGTTAGCTGCACGGTGTACAAACTTAACACACCTGGAGAAAAACGCCGGAGTTGAAAATTGCTTGAGAATGAAGGAGGTTCTATAATAACAGTTGGAAAGAAAAACCATTAAAAACCACCTATGGTGAGTGCGGTAGCTTTACTGAACTGCACGTTCTTGTATTTAATACTGTTTAGGTCTTTTTTAAATGTCTCTACCGTGTTAAATGTTACCTGTTACTGATACCCAAAAGTGAGGGAATGGTCGATATTAACAGACAGCGGAGCTCAAAATTTATCGGCCGTTCTGGTAAAAACTAGACAACCGAAAGAGAAGCACAGGCAGCAACTCGTGGACTGTGTAACACTCCTGCTTTGCACTTTGTTCTCCAACCCACGCATGTGGAAGTCCAAGTTACACATTGGCACAGACAGAATGCAAGCGGAAACTCCGCGAGGCACGCCTGCACCCGCGCGGTCATACACACGCAGATCCGGCCGTCAGCAGCCACAGTGACACTTCAACAGGCAAACAAAACTCCATACAAAATTGATGAGCATCGGCACACTCCCAGCAATGCAATAATGTGCAATTCATTGGCCTTTAGCGCATCCGAAAGGGAGAGTGATGAAATGGCGGCAGAAGCTCAGGCAAGGCAGGCAGAGCGTGTCTCTACTGCTCGTAGATCATAGCAGCTTCGCGCGGGGGCATTGCAGTATCTCCCAGGCAAAGCAAAGACGCGTACACCCTGAGCCACAGCTACCTACCTACCCACCGTCTACTGCTTTGGCTTCAGAGAGCGTCAAGTGGTCAGGGGGCAAATTTCAGCACGATGAACTCAAAACACAGGATCACTGGGTGCCAACGCTCCGTCTGAAAGCAGCGCTTCGGTTCGAAGGCAACAGCAGTGCCCCCCCCGGCCATTCCTGTGCCCAACCAAGACATCTGTTCTCCCTTTTGAGGGAAGGACCATGTCAAACCTGCAGCTTGCCTGCCATCTCTTCTCCTCCCAACCATTCTGAAATAACAACGTTGTGGAAAAAAAGGTCCCCGTATCTGTGTATTAAAGGATTTGGTTATTTTACTTTCGACTTCTTTTTTTTTTTCCTCACGAAGCAGATTCACGATCGCGGTCTGCTCCGCTCGCCGAGTTGCCACGGCAACAGCCCTCATCGCCTGGGACCGCTGAGCGGCGATGGAGGGGTGGGAAAGAGTATGGATGAAGCGTGCATCTTTGGACCCCCACTTTCAGGCCACGGAAGCCTCCTGGAAAGCGCTGCGTTTGGGCGAAGGAGGTCACTTCGCCTGGATAAAAAGAGCGTTCCCCATGGGAGCAGACACTCAGCCTACACTCACCTTTCCCAACACGACTAGCTGGGAACGGCTGAAATCTGCTGAGTGACAATATTCATCTAATTTATTCTTATCCTGATTCATACCATATATTGACCAACATATTTCATTCAACCAATGAAATAATAATCTATCCATCCCATTTATCCATTTTCAGGAACCACTCTGTCAAAATCAGAGTTCTGGAAACTTATCCCAGAAAGATCTGATGTGTTAGATTAGGTGCATCTTGGACAAAACATCAGGCCATTGCAGGAATTCCTAATACTTTTGGTTATAAACCTTGGAATTTATGCAAGTTTAACGCTCCCTCAGGTTTCTAAGGTAGCCACAAACCTCAGTTTCTCTGGGTAGCTCAGCAGATGCGACCCAATCCAGAGAGAGACAGTTTACAGTCCTTCGCAGCCACATCCCCAACACGTAGGCCTTGTCCTCAATACCCCTTCCCACCATCCCAACAACTCTGCACCCGTGTGCCTCTGCTGCCTACCATCCAGTGACACCTCATTTATCCCCTTCCTCCAGTGGCTGGCCTTGGATATAACTCTTCTGTCGCTTTTCTCAATGTCATGTGTGCTACTTCTCTTCCTCTCCTCCACTTGGTCCCTTGTCTTGCAGTGTCCTGTACTTCTCCCTGTTTCTCCTTTTCGGGAAGCAGGCAGATTCATTTTAACACGCTGAGGCGCAAAGCCTTCTGGGAAATAGCATCAACGAGCGCTTGAAAAGTTGAAATACCGGAGATAATTCATGGTGGCTTATGAGCATCACATGGTGCAACTCTATCCTTTTTTCCAATATAAGTTGTATCGCAATGTTAGTTACAGCTGAAGAGTTTTATTTTTTATTTTTTAAATCGGGCTCTTTTTCATGAGATGTGTTGCTGTGCAGAAGTGCCTCACGGGTTGTACCGATGGTATCCGTTTCTGTGAAATGTGGAACATCTAACCAATAATACCCCATTATTGAGCCAAACGAGTACAAATTATTTAAATCCAGCAAATTCCTGAAGTGCAAATTATCTATCTAACAGAGAAAATTGCTTTACTGAGATAACAAATTGATTTGCATACTTCTTGAGCGTTCAGAGGCCAGATCTTTGTGGCAAATTAGGAGGGAGGAAAATAAATGGCTGCGTTGACATAGTTGTTCAGTAACTTTCTTCGAAATGCGGCGGTTAAAACGAGGGGTTAAACAAATGGTGAAAATACAATTGGATGGAGCGACCACAGAAATTAGGCACAGCTGGAGGGTCACCATGTACACCCTTTACACGATTTCCTCATTCTGGACATCACAGTATCTATGGTGAAAAGCACAGTGAGGTAGGGGAGGTCATACTATCAGACATGTTATGCCTGGTCTACTGAGCACTGGGTGATGAATAATTGAAAGATGGTCCAAAACGGTCACGCGTGCTGCTCTCAGGAAGTACACTTTGTTGTGTAGCACATATAATACCAGCCTGACCATCAAATGCAGATCTCTGGTGACCACCATGAGGAATTTGAAAGAAAGAGGAAGAAGTAGAACAAGACACGGCCCGATGCAAACTGCTGAACGTCACCTGGAAAGGTATCCTTGTTATTCATTTATTTTGCTGCAGAGCTGCCGGTTCTTATTCCAAGCCACTGAGAGGGCCTTAGAGCTTCAGCGTCTACATGGCTGGGAACCTCGTATCACGGTATGACAGCAATCCTCCATCAGGTGATGCAAGATTTCACCTGGAACTCAACAAGATGAGTTCCCTGAAAACTGATCGTGCCCTGCTGCCTCTACCCATGAGGCTCTACAAGCAGGGCGGCGGGGATGATCGTGAAAAAGCTTTTACCTGTTAGGGGTCACTGCAGCTATGCCCTAAGTTGGTGGAAAGCCATGCAAGAGGCACTGAGACAGTGGTGGAGACACAATAAAGTCATGCTGTCACTAGATGGATTGCAGAAAACAAACAAAAACAAACTCTTTGGTATCCTCATTATATACACAGTTGGATCATAGTAATAGCAGTTAGATTAAGAAGGTAGACAGCAGACAGGACCTTGTCACGTTAGGAGAATTTGCATTTAAGGGTTGGAACTACAAGGTCCGAAACTACGATATCGTCATTCCAAAAGTCGCGCGGATGTTTGGATCTGTCCATCCTAGCCTACAGCTGGAAGTCCATGACTAAACTACACCAGTTGTGGATTGTTTTAGCTAAAAACTGATGCAAAATATGATCAAAGCTGAAGTGTCACTTTATCTCTGATCCAACAGCACCAGCTCACTGTCTCAACCAGCCCTTAAAAAAATTCATATTTAAGAAAACAGCACCCATGTAGTCACTTCTGGCAACTTTTTCTTGTGCTCCATTCCAATTTCCAAGGGGAATCAATAGTGATTAACCAGCCAGAACTCCAAGGCTGACAGTGTGCATTCCCATCATGCCTTGTGGCATCCCGCTGAGGCCCGGCGACAGTTTGCCTCCTCCTGTCCTCAAGCCTCAGAATTCGTTCACCCCCGCTTGCTTAATAAGCCGGGAACCGTCAACACCTCCTCATGCCGGTTATTGGTTTCCCTTTTTCCCACTTTCTCGCCACTTGCAGCCAACTCCCACACCACTTGTGGCTAACACCACCGACACATCCTCTCTTTCTCTCTCTCCACCACCAGGATTGTAGATGGCCCAGCTGACAGTGACACATATCTGCCGTGGACCACCCGCCACACACCGATTGGTCTCAGTCCTGCAAAATTTTCTCCTCTAAATGAGTCGTTGGAGTAGTTGGTGGAAAGAATTGCCGTGCAGGAGAAGCTCATTCTTTCTGTGACCATAAATCTCATGTCAAAAGGTATGAGCTGCCTGTGTGCAGTACACAGGCAGTAACCCCCACCCCTTCCAATACAGTTCAAAAACAAACGAAACACATCGGTACTTGCTGGATGTACCTTACAGCACATCTCAGCAGTTGCTATCTCTCCAGTAATAATGTGAAACCCAACCATTTTTTCAAAGCTCAAACTGACGCCCTCATCCCTTCAACACCCACTGCCCCGTGTACACAGAATTAATATATTTCCTTGACAAATTCAGGACCACCACAGAAGAGAAGCTGTGTGCCGATACACGGGCGTGTCTGAACTTTGACTTCTTGAAACTGGACGCTACGCGTCACTCCGGCTATGACAAGCAGCAGCGATCGCTGACCTGTGAAGATCAAACTCAGCCTGTACCACATGTCAACTGGGGAATCGATGCCTGCCTGTGCCTGTAATGTTGAGGGGACAAAGACAACCAAATCCAAACACAATAGGGCCCTAATTCACCCAAACACAACAACACAATGGGGTGAACAGAGCAGCCACCGAGTTGGGAAATGAGCGACACCGAAAGCTTCTAACCGACGCTGGTAATCCTGATGTTTGATACAGCACTGCGAGGGGTTGATAAACATCCCGATCTAATAAGAACAAGAACACAAAGAGAGAGAGTGTGGGAGAAGAAAAAAGTCTCGTGTCAAAGATACAAGTAGATAATCCCTTACACTCTTTGCCTTTGTGGGAGGATGTCTGTTTCAAAATGCATCCTAACTCAAAAGGAACAATATTAAACAGAAAAGCTTTGGGAAGCAAACTGGGCACGAGAAGATCCGATCGATTCTCTCCGACGTTTCTCTCCCTCGTCCCGCTGAACTCGGACCAAAGACTGACAGCAGTCAATTAAAGCTTGTTAATTAATCAGCTGTGTTATTTAGGGTCTTCGGACCATCAATCCCACCAGTCGGTAAAGGTAGCGAATGTCCCTGAGGCTGTCAGGACTGAGTGGTGAGGAGATGCGCTCCCCATTCTAGGAATACTCCATGTTGCCCCACCTTTTTTCCATTAATTTATTCTGGTACAGATAGAACCCTAGATATTTAGCAACTGACACGATCCCCTTGTTGAAAAAATTAAACCTGAGTTACGTCCCTCTTGCTTTTGTTCCCACGCTGTGCATTGCGGGTAGATGTCACGTTTGGACACAACATTCTTGTGACTCAAGAGTGATCGCGAAGGTTCTTTCTACTTGTTCCGTCGGATTCTCTTTTACTCCGCCTTTCCAGCTGTCCTGTTGAGCACTGCACACCACTTGTCCTGAAAGTACTGCAGCCACTTGTCGATTCGAAGGTCGAAGTTCAAAACGATTGTGATGATTTGAGACTAACTAGCATCTCGACTTTCTCATTAGACAAGTTGCCAATTTCAAATGGGCATTGAGGCTTTAGCAAGGAGTCAGAGATGTGCAGTGAGACGGGTGGGTAGAGGTGTTCTAAGATCCTGTGTTAAAGCCATAACTCATGGTCTCCTTCAATATTCTTTTTAAAATTCAATGATGGTAGCTTTCTTTCAGAGCTTCTAAATCCAGACTCACAGCCATTATGGATTCCTGCCCCACATGCTCTTAGGGTGAACACACTGTCACGAGTGCTCTGTCACGCCACTGGGATGAGCATCTGCCTTTACAGGGCCACACATGAACAATTACTTTCATGATGAAGACATTAAAGAAGGTCTGTAATGTGCAGCAGGAAAAGCTGCATCAACGGCAGACTCCTAACCCCTAGTGGGGCCTCTGCAGGCTAAGTCTGAGAGTGCTCACCACTTACAGCTGTACTTGAAAAAAACCTCAGTTCCATTTCAGCTTTGATGTCTTTTGGTGGGATGGGCTTACTGTGCTTTTACCATTCTGTCTTATGACAAATGTTTCTGAAGTAGCCTGGCAATTTTTGGGTCCTCTGGGACCACCAGTGTCCTGCTGTACTCCATGTGCTCTGGCAGACTTGTGCATGGTTTAGTTTGAATTACCTGCTAAGGTGTAAAGGTTAGCCATTCTCCTATCAACCAGATACCACCTGGCTCTGCACTGACGCCGTGTTCCGATTCTCACGCCCGGATCCTCTGCCGGAATTTGCCAGGTAATCGATTTGTGCCACGCAGAGACTCGACACCCCAGGGCTTGAAGTGGAAAACATCCACTTGCTGAGTTTTTTGCCACAAGGATGAGGGTCGATTAAAGTCAAACTTCACAGCCAATTTTACATGCAAAAAATTGCATGTATGTGTTAGCGTGTGGCGTTGGGGTCAGCGGCCAAATTTAACCGGCATCTTGCCAGGGGAAGAACAACCAAAAAAGATTATGCAACATCTGCAGTGAACGTGAACCTTGTCTAACAAAATGAGGAAGGAGGAAGGATTGATCAGCCAGTTTTATGCCTTCGGATAAGGGATTGTTTCTGTGTTTAAAATTCAGTATGAAAAATGAAAGGTTCTTGATGAACATGAGCAGCAAAGTTTTGGGGTAATAAAGCAGCTGATTTGGAGTTTTTTTCTGCATCCAAATCTGTGCCCACATGAATGTGCCCACACACACACACACACCCACAGGACCAATGGAAGGGATCTGCCATACCACTAAATACATACCTGCTTCTGCTCCCACTGAGCTTGTTCCCACTCTTGCATTTAGCTACGATACGGACAGCCCAGACCGAAAATTGTCATGGTAACCCGTCACGCAAACGCTGTCCTGAAAGGGACTAGTCAGCTGGTTTTAACAGAGGCCAACTGAGCAGATGTACTGCTGTGTTCTGGCAAAACTCAGCTTGACCAAATAACCATCTCTATGGAGTATGATTTCAGGACGTAAAACTGCAGATGCACAAATTTGACCACCGGTGGCTTTAGCATCAGCCATTTTGTAATTACATTTAAAAAACAAGGGACAAACGTTACAAAAAAGAACTATATGTGCCGCAGCTAAAGAACAAGCTGATGAGTTCTTTCTCTTTTATGCCGATCACTTTGTACATCTCAATTCTCAAGGACGCTTTCATTTATTTTTTAATTTGGATTGTGGGCTACGGCTCAGTATGGATCAGTCCCGTCAGCTGGGACCTAGAAAAGCACTGGAAACCCCGAGCGGACCGGCTGGCAGTTCAAGCAACGGCTGCAAATTGCTACCATGGTGCTACAAACATGTAAACAAACACTTATAAACCATGACAAAAGAATGAGTTAAGGCGAGCACGGAGAAATGTCACCGGTGAATACGGCTGGCGGTTTCTATATTATTGCTCGTGGAAATAATTTATAGCGTTGTAATTAAACCATTAGCTGTAATGAATATCTTAGCCGGTGCACAATACCGGGCCGTAGCGGTGGTCCCCGGTGGAGTAACGTCAACATGGCAAGGGAACGTGCCTCTACCAGGCAGTAATTCACTGTCTCGAACGCTTAACTGTCTGCCAGGGCCGCTGGTCGTGTGGAAGCTGCGGTCTGTCAGAGTGGTTGTTGGACAAACAAGAGACTCCTCAGAAAAATCACCCATTAAACAAAAGCTTGGTCTCATTCATCTCCGCGAGCAGAACACACTCGGCCGCCCGGAAGCAGCTCTGGGGGTCGGTTCTGATTAAACGGTTGTTAATACACTGCAAGGCTCAGATCTTACCAACTTAACGTCCGTGTGGAGCCACCACCTTTTATCACAGTCTCCTTTGCCCGTTACGTAGAGACAACATTCGAAGAAAGTTCTCCGTGTTTCTTTCGCAACACATTGACTTAAAAGATGCATTTGTGACACGGTAATAAAACACCGCAAATGAACCTCCTTAATGTTAGTAAAAAAAAAAAATTGTTCTTTAGGGCGTATCGAACTGTTGTTCATCTCAGTCCAATTGCATATAATATTGGAGTGTAGGGGTGGACAGAGCCTTCCCATCGCCACCTACTGCTTTGAGTTTTTAATATTGTTTTTAGGCATTTCAGGTTTATCCCTTCGTTCTGTTTTAATATGTGGTGTTAAATGTGCTGACAGGAGTTACTACAGTTATTATTTTGTACACAACTTTTGCAATATTTTGTTACGCGGTGTGAACACGTGTTGAAGTTCATGTTTCCCCCCCGGCTTCTCAGATGTCTTGTAATATGTGAACCGATGCCAGCTCAGCCTTAAATAATGTGCTGTAAGTACACACAGTTAGCAAATAAAGGCAAACATAATTCCTCCCACAGTCATTCGTGTCTTCACTTCTATCCCACTCCTGACACCAGTGAAGAGGTGGCCGATTCTATGAGGATTTACATCCCCACTTTATTCATTAATAGCTGCAACAGCCCAGCCTACCGCTACAGTTTCAAGGGACAATGGAAGCACCATTACGGCATATCGCTTATATAACAAGAAACAAATACCTTAATCTGACCGATAAATCTGAGGTGAACTTTTGAAAAAGTCCGGGTTTCAACTGACAGACGCTTAAGTCACCGGTAACAGGCCGTCCGACTCTTCTGTTCTGCTTTTTTTCAAAATTCTCATTTTTCTGATCAGTTGCTTCACAGGTTTGTGTCAAAGAATCCCGGCGCACTCGGTCCTCATTTCAATGTTGTTTTTATCTTTATTTCATTTTTACTGTGCCAGTACCTAAACTATGCATTAGGCTGACAAAATGTCAGCTTCTCACTAACAGTATCCACGAATCTGCATTCAGCAGCCAACTAGAAATGCATAAACACACACGAAATATCACTAATGCTACTTTTGTAAGTATTTCTTTGTTTTTCTCCATTCAGTACAACGTATTCAGGCTTTTCCATCCTTAAACTCGGCCTCTCGTGCCCTTTATAAATAAACCGCGATTTTAACATCATCCCAGTAGCAACCGTTATCGTCGTTGTTGCTGTTGCTGTTGTTGCTGTTCATTAATGGGTTTTTCTAATGAAAGTTCCTTATTAGAAGATCACCGACTGATCAGAGTTAATGATTCACCGCAATAAATCACCGCTTATTAATTACAACAAACCACCGCAGCGCCGCAGTCAGGTGACCGGATGTCGCTTCAGCGCAGGGGTTACAGGACTCATCTAATCGATGCTTTCAGCGGCCTCCACACTGCCGACTGGCTGTTTGTCAAAGGCCTGGACACATCCAAGCCAGGGTGACGTCAGTGAACAGTGTCACGTGAGGCTTTTTGGGGGGGGAGATAAGTGGCGAAGCCTTGGTGGCTCTGCGTTGTAATGGCGTGTGAATCCCTACGTCTTGAGCTTCCCCCTGAAGTCACTCACTACGTGTGTGTGTGTATATATGTGTGTGTGTGTGTGTGTGTGTGTGTGTGTGTGTGTGTGTGTGGGTAGCAATATGATATACAGCTATGTCTGTTCTTTCACAGCAAATTATCCATCTTGTCCATTAACTTAAATTCTCGGTGTGGACAAACATCGAGAAGTAGTTGGCGGACTTAGAAATGCGCTTTCAATGCCTGCTGCTGCGATAGAAACAACAGCAAACCTGTTCCATCTCCCTTCTGAGCTCATTAGAAATGTTCACATTGTGCAGGTTGACTTAACTGTAGAATTAGAATTTAAAGCCGCTTCTGACGGGTTAAAATTAAATGTTTAAAGACAAAACTATGAAAAGGGCGATCATCCACAGAACCGACATTGCTCTGGCAGAGCTGATGCACGAATGTCTTGGTCACAGATCCGGTTTTACGGAATTTGCCAGACTGTGACTGAAGGGCCCCACTTTGGGTTAAATGTGTATTTTTCCTTGGCTCATTTTTCAGCAGTCAAAAAAAAACACGTTTCTCACGTCCGTCGGTAGGACCTGCATCTGACTGTGGTGTTTTATTCGCTTCGGGTGAAGATCTATAACCTAAGAGTTTTGCAGTGAATCCGATAGTGTTGGAATTTGTTTTCGAGGGTTGTTTTATGTGTCGGTGTTTGAGGTGTCGTGTAAATTATGCAGTGTCCTCGTCGTGGAATTCCAACGGATTTATGTGAGTAGTTTCGAGCGACATCGAGAACATTCATTTAGCACTTTAGAGGAAGCGTTTTGTGTGAATTTCGGTTTAAACGCGCGGGTTTTTCTGTGAATTTGCTCCAGTTTGTTGTGGGAGTTCCCCGAAAATGACTGATTTTTCAAGGAGATTATATATTATATGGAATGTTTTTGACTTAAATTTGTCGGTCTGTTGCTACTGCGGAGATGTTTAACTGGAGCAGTTCAGAGAAATAAGAGTCCATAAACACATCAACAGGCAGTGTAAGTGCAGTTTTGCTACTCATGAGTGGGTGTTTGGCAGACTTATCCTAGGCTTTCTTCTCAAGCGAAAAAGAGCAGAACACACCCGGAGACTTGAACCAGCAACCCGCCCGTCATCTGGTGGTATTCTTAACTGCTGCACTACCCACTGGTTTAAAACCACCGCTATAAGAACACCTTTGTGTCTCTTCCTGGAGAGCGTGACAAAGCTGCCCAGGAACCCGCAAATGCTGAAGATTCCTCATTTCTGCAGCCTTGTCTCCCGTCGAGAGACAAGGGACGAAGCGGGTTACGGCCGGGATCCCGACAAATCGACACGACAAACGGACTGACACGTCACGACGCAAACGTGCGAGGAGAGAAACTCCACTTGGTAAACACACTTTGTGGCCAAAAAATGGGGCATGGTAAAGGTGAAAGAGCTACGGCAACCCGGGCAAGGTGGGCCTGACACCGACCTGGAATGGAAATGGAATTTTAGCAACAAAATCGGCTTTATTCGATACCACAGAGTCGCCCGGCAGGCCAGAGAGGCCGGAAACCTGACAAAACTGAAATATTTACCAAAGTGCGTAATATTTTGACACTTGTACACGAAATAAATCGCAGAGCTCGATGCATGAAAAGTTTACGGGTTTGTTGTTCAACATCATCCCGCTGAGAGCATAAAACACTTTCGAACAACATATACTGTAATACATCTACAATATGCTGTTAATTCCAGGAAAATCCACTCTCTCGACTTCTCGGGGGTCTCAGCGTTCATCTCCCGACTGAGCCGTCAGTGACAGCTACACGGGAGCACCTTGCTCTGGCCCTCAGCCAAATGTGCATCCGACCCCCTGAACAACTGAGCAAACAGAAATATTCCTTTGGGGCCACAGAACGCAGGTAACACAGATACTGAAATAGATTAGCGCCCATCTAGCAGACGTCCATGCGGTGGGACCCGGCACTCACCGCCCTGGAGGTGCAACACAGCGTAATCCATTAATGCAGTAACCGGTTACTCAGCGGCGAACCGTCTCCATCGCACCCCGACGTACACGACGGCAGTTCTATTCACGCAGGAGAGCGGAGCTGTGGATTCTTCTGTCGCACATGGAATTTCAACCTGAATTCCTTGCTAACAAAGCGCCGGGCTGAACGTCCGGCTCCACCTCACTTGCTGAAGTGCTGCACCACCTGCGCTCCTCAACACGCAGCTCGACACGCGTCTACAGTCCGGAAACGCATGTTCCGGGCGGATCACCCACCTCGACGCAAGAAACGAAGCGCAGCTGAATGATATGTTCACACGCCTATAAGAGTCTTCAGATCAGTTTAAAATAAGAAGCCTGGATTGTGATCGATGCCAGCACCTGAGGATCGATCCAGGGACATCCAGGCCTCGGTTTCCGACCGATTTCAGACGTACGTGGTCAGCCATTTTTGTGGCCGTGTAAATTCGCGCTAAACCCTCCGACACAGCAGGCGAACGTCAACGTGTTGCCGACAAGGTGCCGCAGACCTCGAAATTCCACAAAGCTGTGGCTAAAACCAAAAAAGTCAGACGTACATCCGTCAAGAGTTAAATGACTTGTCACGACTTGGGCTCGTGCGGACGGCAAGGTCTACACGCGCGGGGAGGTTTCTTAGTTAGCAGACCTGAAGGAGCACAGGGGAGAAAAACGAATGTTCAGCTTGCACTCGTACACTGGAGAGAGGGACTGGAGGGAGACTTGGCTATCTGGAGAGAGCTTTACATTTCCAGCTGTACACAAAATGCAATAAAACCTCAGATGGCATCAGAGGCAAACAGCAATTAACATCAGTAATAAAACTGGGCAATAAAATCATAATGCAACTTGTGATATTTACATTAAATGAAGCATCTCGATGGTAGAAAAGCGAAAGAAAGCACACACCGTAACCGAAAATCTAAGCTAACTTCCGTCGTTGGGTTCAAAGTGGTTTGTTTTTATTATTTCTGTTCTTACAGATATTTTTATGATTATTATAAATACAGCCCAAAACTGCAGGCAGGGGTGTAGTGTGAGATATAAGTTCTTGACTCCAAAATGCACCTCGGAGGACAACATTTCCTCACTCGGCCACTGATGAACCCGACGAACTCGGCTGCGTTCATCGCCTGCAAGCGCCGCCGGGTTGCCGTGAACCGAGTGACTCTCGCGCCGCAGCTCGCAGGAAACGAGCGACGCCAGGAGACATTAGTTATCGTGCATCCAGAGAAGATGTTGGCAGCTAAGAACTGACGTCATGCACCGTGGAGTTTGCAACCTTCAATAACTATTCCGCTCGGCGTGGCCACAGTTACGAGCTCTGGAGGAGTTAGTCACCGGTGGGTTCGGAAACCTGTGGCTCTGTTTATGGTTCGGCGATGGGGTCTCGATGCATCCTGAGGCCTCGGGCCTTTTGGGGACGGGTCAGGTCAGTGAGGTGGGTGGGCAAAGGGGGCACTCGACACTTGATAGCGATTCATTTGCCTTCTCTCTGCAACCAATGGACCATAAACACAATTACTCTCATATATCAATTCTAAAAAGGTCGATGAGGGCGGTGCTTTATGGCCTCACATCATGTTCCAATAGTATGTGCTCTGGTGTGACTGTCTTGCCTCATTAATTTGTTTTTGTGCTAATAATATTTATTAATAACTTTGGCGTACTGGAGCCGGCCGAGTTTCCAGTTACCATTATGCAGCTCGCGATGTGAGTTTCAGCCCCAAACTGTGCCTTCCTACAGAAATTAGTGGGCAGTAGTGCGGTGGTGCGTGGGTGGGTGGCAGGTGGGTGGCAGGTGGGTGCCAAATCCTGCCCCGGTGGAGGATCAACAGCGCCGAGGGCTCAGACTTGTTGCCGGGAAACCACGGGAGTCGGTACCGACAGCCAAATCCAGCTCCGCTCAAAAAGAGCTGCTTTCACACCTCTCTGCACCCTGTGGCCTTCTTGCTTATTGGAGGCCCTTCTCATCCTTTGGCGGGCAACTGAACAAAGGTTCTACACCCCATCAAATCAAATGGCACCATTCGGTATTTGCCGTGTCAAGGAGCAGCAGTTGAAGGGTTTCAATCACTAGCGTGGACGTGGTTAGAACACGGACATCAAGGGTGAAGAGAAATCAAGGGTTTCACACAACCAGTGAGATCCCCTGACCCCTCCGTGAGTGTGAACCAGCGACGTCCAGATGTGCGATCTTCACCCACTCCCTGCAACCGGCCACAATTCGATTCCTGGAGGAAAGCAAGCTAATTCCTGGTTCAGGTTGTGCACAACATGCTCAAAAACAGAGGGAAGGAGCCAGAAGTGTCTTTTCCAGCAGCTTCGTGTGTCACACGTGACCTGGCAGTATTTAAGACGTTCCTCCCACTTTACTTCTTCTGTTTTGTTCCCAGTTCCACCTCGCTGCCACTCGTCTCCGGGTCCTCTGCCGCCCTGAGATAGGAAGCCCGCAGCGACGTTTTCTGGAAGCGATCATCAGAGAGGTCCTCAATCTAATGGTACAGCGTGCGAGCACAGTCCGCACGTATTATCCTTCGGTGCAGATTACAACGTGTCGTCGTGATGATTCCGTCAGCGTTGGTCCTTGATTTACAAGATGTCGAGAAATGATAGCTTCTCGGTTTTGTGCCCTAAGACCTGCTGAATGTGTTCTGCATTCAAAAAAGGACTCAAGTCCGTCTCTTTCAGACCCACTTCTCTCCCGATCTCCTGACTGCTTTATAGGCGTGCATCACAGCACCTGTGACCTTTCCCACCAGACCCAGTTCCCTAGGCAGGTACTCGTGTATTGGAGGAACCGACTGCGTAAAGAGAGTCGTGTGTCTGAAAACTGACAAGACTGTCAAACGAAAAGTACCAAAACTAAACGGGAAGTTGGACACAGCTACACAGCACCCGTGGAAAATCGCAGGCATTGACAGGGAGTCATAAATGGCTAAATAAATAAAATGAAGAGCTAATATTTCAACTGACAAAACCTGCGGAGCTCTGATTGAGTTTTATTGAGTTGGCTGTAAAAGAGTACTTGGAAGTGCTCGTGGAGGAGAAAAAAAATCAGATTACGGTCCCCATGGGTGCGTCGCAGTTATGTAACCATGAGAGAAATGATTAAAAAAGGATCATAAATCACACGAGTTCCTAGTTTAAGAATTCAAGTGGAAGTGGTTGCTCGCTAGCGCCTCCTTCTGGAAGGCACCATTATTTATTTATTTTTAGTTCCCTTTTTTAAAAAAACAAAAAAAACAAAAAAAATGCATGCGGTTTTGCTCTTGAGTCCCACTGCCTGCATAACTGTGTTAAAATTCTTCGGATCCTCACTCGGGTAGAAGGGACAAAAAGGAAATAAATAAAAAAGGTAATCTATAGTATGGCCAAGAATATGCGGCAGTTTACTGCACCCCGCTGAGTATAAAAAATGCGGCTGTTTAATAGAGTAAAGAAGTCGTAAATAAAAAAGAAAGTAAAAAGGACAATTATGCGGTAAATTGACTAAAGAAAATGCACGGTGGTTTAGTCGCTCTAATAACCGCCTGCCTCCGGCACTTACGGCGGAGAAGGGGACATGTCGTCTGCCTTGGATCTGATGAAAGCCAAACAGGTTCCTTAAATAATGTTTGTGGAATATTTGCATAATTTCCCTTCAAATGCCTGCATTAGTCAAGCACTGTCTTGCGGGTAGAAATCTGTACAGTACCGAATAGAGGTGAAGGTTCAAAAAGTTGCTCTCAGATTTTTTTTTTTTTTTTTTTAATATAATGAAAAACCACCTTCGTGTTGTTTGGATCGTCCGAGGAAACACTCCACTTAAGATGCAGCATAATGACCCCAGTAGCCGGACACTTCTGGTCAGAATCTCGCATTTCTGCACCAACGCTGGGGCAACGGAGAAAGCAAAGGCGCCCCAAAGGCCAGAATGAGGATGACAACATCGGGACCGAATCTGCAAGTGCTGCGTTGGCGGCGGCGGCCGAAAGAGCAGGACAAGCGAGTGTATGAATAAGTAAAGGTCTGACTCTGGTTGTGTTGTTGGCGTCGTGCCCCAGACTAGAATAAGGAGACAAGCTTAGGTCAGTCACGCTGTCACTGCACAGATTCACTGCTCAGCGTGTTCACACACACACACACACACACAGAGCGCAACTGTGAGGCCCAGGAACAAGCTCCAACCACACCTAAGGAAAGCATATGGGAGTCGGCCAGGGTGATCAAATGTATTTGGGATCACTAGGTTGTCGGGTTGGGTCCCATGTGGAGATGAAATAAATGAGAGCTGCAAGAACCTGGACACAGCTGTGTGTTTTGCAGTAGACAGCTGGCGATCAGGAAGTAAACTGCTAGTTGCTTAAAGGATCCTGGGGCACTTATATTATTCCTTAATATATAAACATGGTGGAACGGGGACAAGGCCACCATTGTAGCATCAGTAGCTGGAGCAGGAGGTGCAGGAGGTGTGAGCCAAGCCCAGGATGCTGGCGTATAACCGACCAGACCAGAAGGATCCGAAGGGATTGGATTAAAGCATGGCCCTGGCAGGGCGGGCGGCAAAATTCCCATCTACAACCGGGTTACGAGGGCGGGAAGCGGTTGGCAAGCCAAGCAGCTCAGATGCTCAAAGGGGGGCACTGTGCCAACCCCCGGCCGTCCACTGAGAGATCCAGAGCCCACAGCAGCAAGGAAAATGCCACCGAGCACTTCCCGGAGAAAACGCGCAGCGGCTCTTCTTTGCTTTACCCTGCCGATTCCGATAAAGGGTTTGAGAACTTCCATCTAAAGACCACACCGAGGACATGATTTAAAAATGTAAAACACCTTGATGGCAGTGAACGACCACTACTAAACGCACAGGATACTTCCACCGCTCTCCTCTGAGTGCAGTCCTATGGTCTGGGGGAAATGTCACATCCTTCTGATGGAGCTCAGAAACATCTGCCTGCTGCTGTTTGTCGGCCGCGCTCCCCCAGCCGCAGGCCACTGTTGGCATTCAGCAGTAATTTGTGCAAGACTTTGAATCAAGTGACCAGAAAATGGACCGAAGAGGCCGGACAACGTCAGCCGGAACTCCTGCCAGCGTGGCTTGGCCCCAACAAGGCGCCCTGTTTGAATGCCGGTCGATGCAGAAGCACTTATTGCAATAATGACGTTGCAGTATCACTAATGCGACACTCGAACACCGACGTCTTGGTCGCAGGTGGCTGGAGGGTCTCCTCCTCGGTACTGGCGGTGAATTCAGCCGACGCTAGATGCGGTTTCAACCGCCCATTAGGCCCGCCCTTCACATTAAGCCCAACCCGTCCCGTCGTGCAAGTCGACCCGTTCGTTCAAATGCCACACGCCTCGCTTCACTGCAGAGAAGATCCGAGAAGATCCCTCATGTCACGTTCTGCGTTCGCTTTTGACGATCGCTGTTTTTCCGGGAAAGTTACACTTCTAAAAGTTTTCCCTCCACACCGGTCAGATGTGTAATTTCATAATTGACTCGCCACAGGGTGTTCTGGAACAAGCGCCTTGTTCCAAACAGCCTGGCACCAGCCAAAAGACTATGTGCCTGGATCCATTAGAGCCCTGATTTAACCGTCCCTAAGACTGTCGTAAACAAAGCCGAGTCATAACTGTTCATCATCATAAACGTCCTGACGCTGTAAACCATCAGTCATAAGACAGCGGGGTTTACCGACAGATTAAATCTGAACAAATTGTAGCTACGGTATCACTTCCGCATGTTTACCGCGAGTGTCTTTACACTTGTTTTTATTTACGCCTTTTTCCGTGCAAAATGCTCACTGCTGCCGGAGTGACGCCTACGCGTCAGCCGTCCTCCGGTCGGTGTCCTCCAGGTTGCTGTCATATTTGCTGCCTTCTGGTTTGCGGCTAACAGACAGCAATTCTGTCATTCAATATAGCCTGGGTGTCTGGAGTAAATATAACTTGTCCTGCAAATATCACCTAGGCTCCTGGGGGGGTGGGGGGGGTGGACATCAGAACTATTAGTGCATTGAAAGAAACAGCTGTCAAGTTCAGTGAAAGACAAGTGTAACGGAAGGGGTTTCTTGCACAGACAAGATGGTGCAGTTTAACCTGCCACTGGGTTGGATTTATTTGATTAAATTGCACGGGGAAGAAAAAAATTAATGTGTTTTTACAGCACGATTATTCAGGCAGAAACCATTTTGTTTAGGGCCGACTGTGTTTTAAGCCGTGCGGAAAGCGCTGCTTAAAACGGATTTTAAAGCAGGAAAAATATACATTAAACGGGAACTCCCGGCCAACGTGACATCGGACTTGACGGAACAGAGGGGAAACGAGGGGGAGACCCCCGCTGCAGCGAAGCTACGACGGTGATCGGTTCTAGTTTCAGCGGCGTCCCCGCCAAGCCCCTTGCGGTTCGTGTCATCCTCGGAAAGGACACGGGAGACATTAGCCGAGCCCCCGGGGGGCCTTTCGCTGTGTTAATGAGGCCCTTTGTTGTTCCTGCCGTCTTCGGGGGTACCGGCGGGGCCGCTCGTCCCTGGGGACAGAGTGGGTGTCTCGCACGGAACACAGTCCGAGACCCGGTTTGATCTGGGCCTTGATATCCAGCCGGGACCTGGGACTGGAGCCTCATTATCCTGGCGTTTGCTTTGATGAACGCCCCGCACCCCCTCTTCTAAGAGGGCGCAAAGAGCTTGCGGCGGACTGCACTCTCTCTGCTCTCTCTCTCTCTCTCTCTCTCTCTCTCTCTCTCTCGCCCGCTCTGTGCTTTGGTCTGGCAGCGAAGGACAGAGAAAACATAGCCTTTCCAGTTCAAACAGCAGGGTGGGTGTACTGGCGGAAGGTAAATACTCCACTATAATACGAAACATTAAGGGATTTGAAACCTCGGTTGGATCGCTAGTTAGAATGACCCGCTGAACGTGACCGCGGTCAATTTGGTGCCGTTCCATCTTAGCGGGAAGGATCTATTGGGGCCGACAGCTCCTCTTTGTGCACAGCGGCTCAAAACGGGCCCGCTGGCTCTTCATCGACGCCACCCACGACACGGGGCGTGAAGCCGCAAAGACGCCCGCTCTTTGTGGATGTCAACATCTGAGACATCGCTGTTCGCCGTGGGGCAGGATGATCCGGGTGACCCGGCGCCACCATTCCGAAACTGCCGTTGAGCGTCTTACCACGGTTTAGCTCAGAGAACACCCCTGCGGTGGTTATGAAACAGCTCTATTTGTGCAGAAGAAGGTCGGACTCATCAGGAACGGAACATCTGAGTTAAGTGCTCTTCTCACAGTGACTTTGAGAAGAATGCAGTTTATTAGCGGTGGGTCTTGCAAGCATTAAAGTCCTTCGAGAAGCTGGTTGCCGAGCGGAGGCACAGCGCGCTCGGCTGCCGTGGACGCGTTGAGCATCCCGAGGGCAGGGCGTGGAACAATTAAAACAGGCAGCTGCAGGACAGCAGTTGGAGGAAGCGGAGGACGGGCGACATTTTGTACCCCGCACGGCAGCCAAAGCAGCGTCTGTTAGCTCTCCAACAGTCTCAAGCGTAGCACTGAGTGCTGCACATAATCGTGGGATGTGAACCTAAGTTCTTTGGCCACAAGTCAAAAGTTCCAACAACTACATCATTCCAGCTGCTACCATGACATAACTTTCACTGTACGAGTTCATGATACTGGGTGGCGTCCCGCACCGCCGTCCTTTTGGCGGAGAATAAATAAGTAATAGCAGCTCGGAAAGAATCAGAGGAAGCGAATGGTTCGAGCGGTAGGAATACTTGCTCGGACAGCGACGATGATGGCACGCGGTGGCAGAGTGCCAGGCACCCCCTTTGTCTCAATGCAGGTCTGGGACAGGACATGCGGACATCAGTCCGTATCTGCATTGCAGTCCGCTCTATTATTTATTTAAGCACGATAAGAAAAAGCTTCAAAATGCCACTGAACTCGGTCAGAGATGCAACCCAGGGCTTCACCGGCAAGGTCCAGGTACAGGATCGCCGACAGACTCGAGCCAAAGGGGGACGAGCATTCGCTCGGGCACCGGGAAGCTGTCGGCCGTGCAGCGAGGTTAACTGTTCGCGAGCTCAGGGGGTTGTGCGACAAAATGACGTTAAGTGGACGTTCACTCGTGACCAGGAACCGGAACAACACGCGCAAGGTCCACAGCCCGGAAGGGGTCAGACCCCCGACGACAAATTTTCTTCAAAGCGACAACTGACAGTAAGCCAAAGTGCATTTCGCGGAAGTAACAGATGCGTTACTGTTGAAGTAGCCAGTATCTCCAACACCCACCATTTCGGAAAGGTAGCTACACGTAGAACGGACAGGAAATTGAAATATAAATTTGACTGTGGTGTGTTGCAAATTGATGTAGGTTTTAAGAGATCGGGAGAGAAAATGGTCAGAAAGATGCCTTTTGAAGCCCTTAAATGCCGCGAGGCATTTAGCAGCTCTGAGCGAGTGAGGGACTCCTCCACCACCTTGGAGCCAACACTGAAACATAGAGAACCCTAGAGTCTAGGATTATAAGGCAAAGACGAACCTCTCGTCTGCTGGGGGCGGCACGGCGAACCCAGAAGGAGTCCTCCGATAGTGGCATATCAGAACCCGCAGAGCACCAGAGCCCCCATTACAGCTGATTGGGGGCTTTAACTGATAACCGTGGTGCATAATTTAGGTAATGGCTCAAGATTATGCTCTTTTCTGCTCAGCACAAAACAAAAACTCCAAATGAAGAACGGGAGCACAGGGCTATCATTTATACCCATTATCCTCATTTTCCTCTTTTTCGTTTTTTTTTTGAGGGTGTAGAACTGAAGATGTCTAACTGTCCCTACAAAAATGAGCACGCGCGCGCACACACACACACACACACACACACACAGAATTTTAGTGCGGATTATACCTCCCCTGCCTCTCACGCTAAACCAACTGCATGAAGACAACAAAGGGAAGAACAAAGCATCCAGTGAAGGACTCAGCTAATAACTGATAGATCTGATTGATTTTAAAATGACCGTATCTGAGGGCGTAAATCAGCTTAACTTTATCGGTGCCTTCCTGGATCGAGCACACGGCGCTGTGATGTGTGTGTCGAACGGTGTTTGTTTACAGCTGGATCGTAAATGACGCGGTCGCCGTCACATCCCGTCAAAACGCGCTGCCACCTCCTCCCGGGGACGCCGGTCGTCCAATACGCACGAGGTCACTCGCGCACGCCGCGGGCAGTTCGGTCACCGGTGTAGCCAAAACACATCCGGGGATGGTGGGAAGAAACCAGAGCACCGAGGGGAAACCCACGCGTACTCCTAACAGACTGAGCAGGGGTCGAACCCAAACCCCGACCGCACAGCCGGGGGCCGCTGTACTGCCGGCCTACTGTTGGTTCTCCTCTTAATAATTACCATTATTGCTTTTGCCATGTAAACCACAGCACGGATGGCAGTTCATTTATCTGAACGGTGTGTTAAAACACAATAATCTCCGTGTCGATCAATGAAGCGGGATGACCGTCTGTAGCCTACGGGGAGAAAAGCGGGCCATTCTAGAACGTCCTAGGAAAACAAATCCTGCTGTGAGGTATCGATAAGGGCCCGACACTTTAGGGGGGGGCTACACACTTATTAATGGGACAATTTTGCCAGGAATGAGCAACAAGCGATGTCTCTGCATATTGATGCCCTGCTGTGTGGAGACCAGCTTCCCTGGTCGGTGCAACCGTGACCCTGCTGCACAGCGGCAACCTGTTTTAATGCTCAGGCGGCCCAGTGACCCCTGCGCACAGGTGGGCACACACATACTCACACACACACACAAACACACACACACACACACACACACACACGCGCCTTCCCAAAAATGCTCCTGCCGCTGGAGACATTATGAAGGTTTCCAATTAAATTTGCACTTAGCAAGTCGAACACAAGAGCACTCAATACGCCACCGCTCCCAATTACGCCGTATCAATAACAATTCTAGAGCAGCTTTGAAATCAAGCAGGCGGCTTGACACTTGAGCGCCCCCCTCCCACCCTACCCCCTCCCACCCCACCCCAGCACCACCTCCAGGACCCATCAGCATTCGGGAGAGACTCCAGACGGTACGCGGACAGATCAGAGAAGAGTGCGATTCGAGAACGGTTTAGACGAGACTTGAGGGTGAACCGCCTTCGCTGGCCGTGAGAGGGGGAGATCACGTCGGCTGAATACACACGCGACACACACACACACACACACGTCGCGTGTGTTTGAGCGACTTGATGGACTCATCTGTGGATGGTGGAGTCCTAGAGTCCAAGCAGCCGTAAATAGATAAATAGAACCTCCTTCTCCACACCACCCACGTGCACCTCTTTAAGATGTATCATACCAGTAGGAAATGGTGCATTATAATGATGTGGATAACTGTATAAACGCCAGTTTGAGCCCCGTGTGAGTAAAAGAGGCATGATTTACACGCAGCACTCCTCCGTCAAATGGATACGGCTTTATTAGCCTGTCAACGTGAAATAAGGCTTCTTCCCGTTGGGTTGCATGCATCAGGAAGATGGTGGTCCTGCCACCTGGAGGGGGACACGTGTGAGGTTAATGACCCCACTTATTCCTCATCTCGACGCGGTGAAAGGTTTGTGGGGACACCCTGGCGCCGGGGGATCGGAGATGGGTGCCCGAGCCCTCCTAAGATTCCAAAGTAGATGGCATTGCGCCATTAAGCGCTTTATAGCCGCTCCCCTCGATTTGCTTCACAGTGAATCTTGGGAACACCCGAGACATTTATATTCCCCCCCTCAGCAAGGTACTGCTCTCCTTGACTCAAATAAGATGGGAAAAAATCTGCATTGCTGTAAAAAAGGCAACGAGCGAGAGGCCTCCGTCAGAGGCGTGGCGAGATCGCCGGGAGCGGAGACGCCGGCGAGTGGGTCCCGCGATATCAAAGGTCACGTCCGATCGGTCTGTTTCGCTTTCTTCTCCCCGACACAAAAGGTCTGACGATGAAAACAAGGCCTGCAACAAAAAAGGGTGCCGCCGGGGACAGCCCCCGCTTCACGACTCGCATTTCATCTGCCACTATCTCTTCAGGCCGTTGGATTTCGGCGAGTTGGAGCGATTCAAAAGCAGAGGTCGGCGCCCTCGCTCCGGGTCCCGCGCTCCCCCAGACGGAGGAGGGATTCACCAGAAAATTACAGGGAAGAGGTGGGAATTTGCAGGGCATTTAATTGATTGCACCTCCTGCCACAGAATTCCGGAAGCATCCCTAAGATCTCACGTACCTTCTGCCACAGGTAGGAAGGCCTCTGCTGTGCAGTGTGGCTTCCAGGATTTGATACCTATAAAGCGATCTTCTCACTTTCCTCGCGTGCATTTCTCCAAGGAACTGCACATTCCCGTAGGCTCATATCTGTACGAATTCTTCACAGCAGGAGCTTAAAACCAGCCATCTTCCACTTGAGCCACCACACCAAAGAAGAAGCGTTTTTTTTTTTTTTTTTTTTTTCCAAATTTACCTGATGCTTTTCTCCAAAGGGAATTACAATTTTATGCTTTTATACTAAACTGTTTCGGAGAATTATAAGGGTAATTTTTTTCTCTGTTCAGCGTATCCTCAATTCAGCATACTGAGGTTAAGCAGTTAAGAGCGTTACAGTAGAAGTGCGGTTTCAAACACTGGTTATCTGAGTGAAAAGGCACGTCGCCTGCTGCCCCAGCATGTTGGAATGATCGGATGTCCCGTCGTCAGTTTGCCGTAGGGAAACGGCAACAGGTTAAGGTAATTTTCCTTGCTGCCCGAATATAAAATATTTTCGTGTCTAGTTAGTGGATTACATGAACCATCCAAGGCAAGTAACTTGTTTGGTTTGCGTACAAACCTGAGCAACAGCAGCGGACTCCCATTTGGTCGACCTGCCAGGTACCTGACCTTCTGCCTTCACTGAGGAGTCAACTGCACGTAATAGAGCTGATAAAAAATTTTAAAATATATGTATTTTTTAAACGCTCAAACTCCCGCAGCACTGCTGTTATGCTGATAGTTTTACATTTATTTGGCAAAATTGTTGAAAATTCAATATTTTAACCAGAACGAAAGCCGGCAAACTCCTTTCGTGGCCCAAACAAGGATTGGCAAAGGCTGCCTTAAAGCGTTTAGGGGACTAAAGTCTCACACCTGGACACCATCTAAACAAGCATTTACATCTATTCATATAATTTATTCATTCCAGTTTCCTGTATAATAGAGGTGAAGACGTGCGAAATAAACTGTCGCTCCAGGGTTGCTCAAGGGTACGAGGGCAGCGAAGGCCCGTTCCTGTCAGAATATGTTCTCGCTCTCGTGTGTGAAACACATTTCAACACCAGAAGAAGACACTCGCAGGACCGATTCGTGCACCGGCCACGTTTGAGTGTTTATTCAGACCCGGTTAGGCTGTTTCCAACTATTGCAGCTTCAGGCGAATCGACTTCATTATTTCACGACCGGGCGGCACACTGATCGAAAGTGAACCGATAAAGCCCGGCGTGGCACTTCACCCAGGATCGGCCCTTCAAATAACCCTTCAAAGGAAAATACGAAGACATACGAGACAAAGAACCTCTTTGAAGGAAGGGACTGAAAGTGCTGTGATTTTGCTCACCTCGTTCGAGTCATTCAAACCCCGATGAAGGAAATGACAATACCTTCTGGGACTCGATACCACAAACATCCACACTCGACTCGGCGTCCGTGCCGTTTCTCCCGCTAACTGTTGCCACCGCCTGCTCTACTGTGAAAGCAAGTCAAACTCCAGCAGAGTTCCTCGGAAGGTCATCTTTGGGATTTAGATCTTCCGACCCAAAGGGGAGATGTGACTTTGGATCAGCGCTCACCTTCATAGTAGGCCCTGAAGCCCTGGCCGCTCACGGCGTAATCCGAGAGCAGCCACAGCGTGAGCCGCGGTCCCGAGCTGACGATGGGGGGCGGCAGCTGGAAACCCGTGAGTCTGCGGAGAAAGAGGGGCGAAAACGCACACGAGTGAGTCAAAACCACACCGTCCGCCGAGACGACGGCGACGTCTCGGCAGCAGACGCTCGTCTTTCCCCACCTTCCGAGAGCAGAAATGCAGATTAGTCGGAATCAGCACAATATATTACACTTCGACAGAGAAAAGGGAAACAAAGAGCTGAAAAGGAAGAACAGACGGGAAGTACATTTGATAATAATCTGTCCTGTAATAACTGTGATTAGAATAAAACAGCCACAGCAATTAAATTGTCTGGATTTTCCTCGTCCCCCTCGTGCCATTCAGTCGACGTGCGGAAAAGAAAAGATCAGCCAAGCTATCTGTGTGATTTTGTGTGTGTGCGCGCGCGCGCGCAAAACTAACATTTCGCTCTTTTGTAATTAAGACATCTTCATCTCCATAATGTGCTTCAAAATATCCTCCGTCTGATTCATTAGTCGCAAAGAAATAAAGAACGGCAAATCAAGCGGAGTCGCATCCGCGAGAAACGGCAGACGTTTCTCGCGGGCCGAGTGCGCGCTGGCGGCGGTCCGTGTGTTTTCACACTCCGTCAGGTCCAGAGCAAAGTTATCGCGGGCTGTAGATCGATGTCGCAGGGATGGCCGCATGAAAGGTTAAAAAAAAAAAAAAAAAAAAAAAAAAGTTATAAAGGATACCGCTGACAGCCAGAAAAGCAAACAGATGGATCTTGGATGAGATTAAGATAGAACTGTCACTGGAAGCATAAATAATGACGCTGAGGTTATCCAGCTTCGGACGTGTTCAGAAGCCTGGATTCTCTCAGAAACGCTCCGCCGCTCGAAAAAGTTGAAATAATAAGGAAAAACAGCGTGACCGGCAACCGGTTGCGTGGACTCAAACCCAGTGACAATGGCTGAATCCCTTTCGATGCTAAGGAGGGGACAGATCTTTCTGGAATAACTATGCACGAGGTCAGCAAGAGCTGACGTGGAGCCGACGGCACAAACTTTCCTGACCAATAAAGCTAATGGGATATATAGTAGGGAAGCAAAAAATTGACTACGTGAGCAGGAAAATAATGCTGGAGAGGGCCTCCGGCCGATCCCCGCGTTCCACAGAATGACGTGTGCTTGCCCTAAAAAATAAAATAAAGGCACCGCAGTTCCATAACAGTGAGGTCATGATATCGCATTTGAATTGAATCATTTAATAGACCGATTTTGCCCAGTTAGTCCTGGCTTCTCTCTGGTTATGTTCTGCCGTCACTCCTGACCAAAAGCAAATCTAAGAGGTGTCGGTCTTGAATTCCTCCCACTCTGTCTACGCTCTCGCCGCAGTGCTCTCCGCTTCTCAGCAATATCTTCAAAGTGAGCCACCTGTGAGTACGGAGGCCTGGTGGTGTAAAGACATTCTGCAGCCAATAAACCATCTTCCTAAAGGAAACAGGTTGCAACAGACTTTCTGCACCACCATTACCGAGCGGATTCATCCTCTTCTTTGCCATCAACAGAAATGAATGTCCTCATTAGTCTACGGGAAACGTTATTACCATTACAGTTGTTTTTCCCCAAATACCGAGCACTTTGTCCCCTGATGGGAAGAAAATATTATGAGAAACTCCACTTCATTTTCAGAGGAAACACATCATAAATTTTTAGAATTTAACGGCTTTAATACCAGGTGTTGCAGTCCATGAAACATTCGCCAGCAGGGAAAAATCAGAACAATTCAAAGTCATCGAGGCCCTCTGAAACTCTGTGGCTGGTGTACGCAGCTGGACATCTATATTGATGTGTTTTAGATTAATGGAAGCTGATGTAAGCTTTAAAAAGCGGGGTCTCTTTTGGGACTGAACCAAACAAACGTCCGGTCACAAGTTCAGTTCACGTTTAAAGGCCGGCCAAGCGAATGGCTGAGAATCTCCTCACCCCGTGCTATTTTTGGACCTCCCGCACTCCACCCCCTTCCTATCCCCAAACTCCCAAATGAATGCGTAAGGCCTAATGTTCGCGGAAATCTAATTTACTTAGTCGTTCTTGATGTAAACATCAAGGGAGAAGTTTGTCACATTTCTAATGAGGGAAAGCATACACAGATGGATAGCACATTGTTACCCTCCCTTCCACCGTTGTTAACCATTTATCCCTGAGGATTAATCGTCCTGCACATGAATTTCATTTGGAACCGAATGAGCAGAGAGATGGAAGGGACTGGACTAAGAGCAACTGGGCCGAGTGCCTGCAGCGGAGTGGTTCTCTTGTGTCCAAAAAAACATGACCGACCCCCAGTTCAACCTGGACCTGTCTCCAGAACAGCTTTGCAAGTCAGGTTGAGAAGAACATCTGAGTAAGAGCGTCCTCTCCTTTTCGAAACCTTTTCAACCAGGATGGGGGAACTCACATTTCCTCAGCTATGAGGGAAAAAAAAAAAAAAACACCCTAAGAGAAAGGGCACGGGAATTATTCACGTCTCGCGGGCAGATCCGTGCCGGGACAATCGTTCAAGCAGCACGTTTTTCACCTGCAAAGTGGCGGGTGCAGCACTAAATCAAATTAAAACAATAAAAAGCAGAACCCGTGTTGTGAAAATTTTTCATCTTCAAAACGTCTGCTTCCCAGAAGGCGCCGGGGCGTTCGTTTCCGAGCGTGGCCGTGCCGAGGACGCGTTTGCAATTCAGCAGAAGAGTGAAGAGGGAAGGATGTTCAATCGGCGTGAGTCATCTGGCTGACTTCCATGCAACTGATCAGTCCGTCGGCGACAATCTGGAAGTAAATCACTGTGTTCTTCCCCTTGTTGCGCCTTCTCTGGTTATCTGCTGGTTCTGCTGAGAAGACCCAATTCCCCAGGGAAGCAGTAAAATAGACACAGCAGCGAGATATTTGACATGTGAGCAAAAGGGAAACATTAGCAGATAAATGGGGACGATGAAGGGAAGGAGCTGGGCGTTCTGTGTTTCCGTGTGTGTGAGCGTTTGTGCTTCTAATATTGACCGACAAGAGAGGCCTCGTCGCTCATCGTTTCGGGTTTTTTCTGACGTTTTTCACTTTCTGCATTTGTTTTGGGACTGATGGGAAATGTAACTAGTTGTTCACTGACCCTATGAACAACATATGTCAAAGGCCCCGACCACCTGCCTTAACCTACCCGACAAGAGACATTTGGCTTGTCCACCTGTCGGTGGCTTCAACACCCTGAAGTCCTACTCTCCTTGAGGCTGCCGGCGCCCAAACCCGATTGATCCGTAGGCATATCGAGGCCAGATTCATCTCAGATGTCAGCACTGCTCACAATTCCCAGTTTGAGAGGCAGGTTTATGGGCAGCATAACGGTCGACATCCTGGCTCTGAACATCTTTTTACACAATTTGCAAGAGAGAAACAAGATGAGAGAATAAGAGAGCATCGTGTGCACACCTGACACCCACTTTCTCAGTCGAGGCTCACGGAAGCAGGCGATGCAAGAGCTCTGCTATTTCTCTTCACTTGGTTCAAACATCATTAAAACCTTCAAAGCTGATCAGGCAACAACCCAAAAAACACAGAATGCAGTAACAATCCCTCTCTTCGGCGTTGCCAAGTGGTGATCTTCACTACATCTCCCTCACGTTTCCCACCCTGCTCTTAACTGCATGCTATTCTGTTTCACTTCAGTGCTGCATTTTGTTTGACCAGGAATCTAGCTGGAGTGCTGAAATGACATGTAGGTTATTCCCTATGACAGTCTGGATGTGAAATGAGCCCAAGTCCAGAATCGCCAAGGGTTTCAGAGACAAAAGATGAAAGTGAAATGAACAATCCAACTTCCAACTTTTCCAGACCCTAGTCGCCCTCAACTCTGGCTTAGATGCCTCAGAGGTGTGGGTTTCACATGAATGTGCCACGTGATGAAAAGAAAAGAGTAACATGACTGATCACCAAGAGTATGGAAGTAGGTTGACAGCTTTGATCATCCTGCTCCACACCAGCTTGAGACATGCAGTTGTTCAGATCTCAAAGGGAAAACCATGTTCAAAATGTCTCTTTGTTTGCACAGCAGTTCTGAACTGGGCCCTTCATAGCGTCAGGACAGGTAGGAGGTGCATATTTTGGGGAGCCACTAAAAGTCTATTGAAAACATTAGTAATAAAATGTTTCACCATTTGCAGGTTGCTTTCAAAGTCCTTAAGCAGTGACAAACTGGTCCTGAAAATATCTACACCATAGAAGCAACACATAAATGAATAAAAGAGAACGGCTATTACGGTTCTGTCGCCCATTATGTACGGTGGCTCGGCATTACTCACCTAGCCATGCACGGCGAACGCCTTGCACACGTGTTTCCGCGAGTGACTTCGCTGTGCCAAAGTGAAAAAAACAGTTACTACTATAACCGACTTCTCTGAACGCAGAAAGTCACGTAACTGGCGGACGCTTTCAGCACCCGCATTGTCGCAAAATTAAAGCGCCCCGACAACCGCTCGAATAGCGCATTCAAACAGACGAACTTCTCCCACGTTTGGCACATTTGCAAGCGCGCGGAAAAGGGGGCCTGGCACCGCTCCCGACCTACACAAAATACTGTTGTGATGGAAATGCGTTGCAACACAAAGACTGCAAGCAAACGGCTTTATGCAGTCAAGCGTATTATGCATTTAAGGTGCGAGCGTTCACGCAAAGCAGACTGTCACGGAAAACAAAGCGTTTCGTTGCAAGCAGCCGCATGCCGGCCAGTAGCGGATGCAGCCAGCCCCCTCAGCCCCCCGTGTGATTTAATGAGGTCAGCAACAATCTGACAAGTATATTTCTATTTATACGTTTATTTTTTTGCTCATCCGCGCTTCACGACGCCCCGGCATCTCTAGTCCTTGCGCATCTTTAGCTGCAAAACATCTTTCTGCACTCCGCAGTGTCTTTCCGAAGGTTATTCTCTACAGACGGAACACTCCTGTTCAGAATGAGTGCTGGAGGGGAACCAGTACACACTGTTCGGTGTCCACAGGAACAGGACAATGGGAGACAATGACATATTGTGGACCTCGGGAGCAAGACGCCTCACATTGGCCAGATAGTCCTGGAAGGACTTTTTTCACATTATCGATGACAATGCTATGATTTTGAAAGTGAATGTATGGCTCTAGATGATGAGTGGAGCCGTCATCCAGATAGCACACACACCCAGACAGCAGGTCTTAGACGCTCCTTAAGCTTCCTTATCAGCGTTTTTCTGAAGACGGAAGGACGACCATCCTCGGTTCTATCACAGCTGACTGTGTGTGCTCGCAGGGACAAGGTGGAAGGGCGCTTCCAATGGACGATTAACAACTACGGCGCATCTCCACCGAGCCTCATCTGTAAGTACCGCAGAGTCGCGTGCTGAGATCAAATGACTTTCAATTTCCAACACCATCTTCCACATGCATTTGCATGGTGGGAAATTCCAACTACTGATACGCAACTGCAAGGCTCCCATCTACAATCGTGACTTTTAAGCTAACCGATGCAGTAACCGTAGTGGCACACAGTGGTCCTCTTGAAATGGTGGGGGGGGGGGGCGTCTGTAACCACGGCGATATCCATCCTCCGCCTACTTCCGTCCGAGCCAACTGCTCAGAAGCGATTCCATCAGGAGGTGTCCCACAATGCCGCGGCCCCTCCTGCAGTTTGGCCCGATCCAGCAGATCCACAGTTCTGTTCAGTTAGACCGGAACGAAAGGCTCGTTTAAGAATCACAACTAAACGGAGAAAATCGTTCGTACAGAAAGCTGCTCCGTACGAATAACCAGGCAACGACAGCCATTCGGCCCGGTCTTTTCTTTATACGTGCGTCGCGGGGACGGGTGGCAAAATGGCTGTCGTGTCGTGCAACCGATATCCGCCGCCCTACTTCAAGCCCAATGTAGAGAATTTACACAAACTAATCACAACGAATCTGCTCAGTCCAAAGAGATTAACCCAAAGCAGGACGGAGTGAATGCAAATATTGTAATTACCAACCTTTAACAGCCGAGGGAAGAATCCGAGCTGGATTCATTAATACTTTAGCATTCCGTGATTAGTATAGAAAAAAGAATGAGGAATAGCCGTGCATAGTTAAATAATTTAGTGCAAGGAAGCCGAGATAGAATGCATAACTCATCGGGCTGATTTTCTGATCCGTATAAAGTGTGCGCGAGGTGGCGGCGGGCGGGCAGGAGCGATCGGTTGTCATTTGCGCCGAGCAACGGCAAAACTCATCGCTCTGAAGTGAATGGTACTAAATGGTCTGGAGTTTTCGCTGGGCTGCTAATGGTGGCTAGCAGTCATTGTTTCCTGCTGGAAGGTGACGCCCCCCGTACAGCCGATGTATTACGTGGAACCAAATTTACCCAAAGAAGGACAAATCGTACACGAATGGGCCCCATGCTGTATTCTGTCTTCAAAACACCACCCCGGTTCAGTTAGATGAGCGCTCTGCATATCGGTATAAAACTATGTAAATATCCTTTATGAAGGAGTTGTACAGCACAGCAAGGACAGGACAAACTGCCTCCCCCAAATGCTTTTTGCCCAAATTAAGCTGTCTTTATGGGTCTCTTGAGCTGTAAGCTGCCTGCAGGAAGCATCAGGTAGAAACCATAACTGAAGAATGTAAACCCTCCCTCATCCAGCTGAGCCAGCTGGGTGGGTTTCCATCTAGAACATACCTTCAAGGTGACCCTCATCTATCCATGGAAGACTAAGGGAAAGCTGGATCTCAAAAAGACTACCAAGACGGGCTGCAACTGCACACAGGTGGCCCTTAAGAAAGAACAAAGCCGACAGGACAAGATGCATCTCAGAAATTCCAAGCCAAGTAGCAGTTGCCAGAAGAGACCGTCTAACCGACACAAAAACCAACTGGAGGAGATGGGTCTCAACACACCACCAGTTGACTAACTCCTTCCTACTGGTCGTTGTCACTTAGTTCACGTTTAATTTCATCATTCTGACCTCAAACAGGCCGTGCAACTTCTCATAAGTGTCTGACAGATGCTGACAAATGGATACAGAACACGGGCCTCAAGGTACTATGACTAATAACTGTAGTTACTTGTAACTAATAGCAATATTAACTGAAAATGCCATCCCTGGGCGACAGTTGCTACTGACACAGTTAATTGTAGCATTTAATACCTTTCTTTTTTAAAATTACCCATTTACCTGTCAGGCCCTTTTTATAACTAACAGTTTCTGACAGTTTCCACGTAGAATTTGCCATAGGCGTTGCATCTAAATGACTGCGGCGGACTCAGCAGGNCCATGCGAGCACCTCTGCTGATGTTTAACCAAGACAGCAGATTGAACTGAAATTGCTCCGTGCAGCTGAATATGTGGGACCCAGCAGAGCATAGTGGGAACCCCCCCCCCCCCCCCCCCCCCCCCCCCCCCGGTTGGTTCCCGACGCCACCCTGGCGGTGTCCCTCTGTTCCGGCACTCTCCGGGACGATGCAGGGCGCGTTATCAAAGGGATTGTTCAATTGCACTCGCCGCACAAACAAATCCACCAAGACAAATAAAACAAGCGGTAGCCACTGTGTTGTTGGCACCACTTAAATCACTGTACAAAATTCCCTGGGCAAAGTGGGAAAAAAACAAAAATTAAGGATAAATAAAATAAATTCAGTGTCATCATTGCCCTGTCTCGGCTATATAAGTGCAGTCTATAAAATATGACATTTGCTTATGAATGCGATAAAGTGGCAGTGGTGAAAAAGCAAGTTATTTCCTAGCCTGATGATCGGAACAGGCGCAGCAGTGCAGGCACAACCACATGTCTGAGGGCGAGGCTTCCAAGTCCACGCGTTCGTGTCCGTGGAAGGTCACGGGGCATCTGACTGTGCCTGGAAGGAGAGGAGCTGTTGCAGTTACCAAGCCCTTTCTCGGCAAACCGGATCCAGATGTCAATCGTTGAAATGTGGGCTGGAATCGGCCAGCGTACCCTTGCCCAGGGAGCGAGCCGTTCTGCCTGCACCCTCCGCGAGTCCTTTGCAGCCTCACGGCCTCTTCAAGACAGATCTGAAGAGCTGATTCACAGAAATCAGCTCAGCTGCTTGGCTTTTTTTTTGCCTCTCTGTGGTATAAACACAATCGTCCCGTGAAGTTCTTAAATTCCTGGGTTGCGTGACCTTTAACCCCAGGCAGTGTACTATGAGAACAGCATGGCCCTGAAAAGGGAGGTGTAAAGATGATGCAGACATGCTTGCTGTAGTCTCTTTCAGAGGTGATTTCTTAGAAAAGTTCTGGTTCTCACTGCTGCTCTTCAGCATTTCTTTCACACCACTTGCAGGTCAAAGGTGATTCATCCTGAGGTCATCCGTCAGTCCTTGACAACTTATCCACTGGATCAGACTTTGAAAGTGGGGATTTGGTGCTCACCCTCCCTTGCAGTACAATCTATACCAAAGCTTCCCGCTCGGACGTTTTATATTATGTGTGCAAACTCCAAGGGGAAACTAATTTCTACTGAACCATCAGTGAATGTCAGAAGTTTGGTGCAAAGGGGTCAGCAGAGAGAAGAGATGTCATCTTCAGCTGAGGATTGAACCAGCAGCCCATGAATGACACCTTGAAAGAACAAGCTGTGTATTTCAGCATCTGCGTTGGGACTAAAGTAAAAACAGCATCCGGTCGTGTGCCTTTATAGTTGTCGGCCACCATCTACACGCATCTGTACCTTCCAAAATACCAGAAAACCCTGCATATGACTATTAAACACTAAACACCACGAACAAATTTTCACAGCAAATAGCAGTCCTCTTCATCTCGACTGGCACTCTTCCGGCTCACTTATACACGTGCACGCTCGCCGAACAGGTGCAGCATGTTGTTCAAAGGTAAAACAAGGTTCCGTATCGTCGAATTCCAAGAAGCCAAGCCCTGCCGTTCCTCACAGAGCTGCTAGCAACAGACAGTAAGGAGAGCTAAATGCACTGCTGGGAAATAAAATGGAGGAAATGCATCTCTTTGTGGAGTCTCCGCAGGCCGTCCGGCCCTGGCGCTCAGCAGTCATCAGTCAGCCGCTGGCCGGACCGCCACGGCCCGTCTCACAGCAAGATATGACAAGTGGTTTAATTAAAGGAGTTAATGGAAGCGCGACGTTCCCCACTCTTAATGGGGCGAGAGGCAGGAGAACACGCATCATTTTTCCTCCTTAGCGCCTCCACCTTGGGCGGCCGGCTGGGCTGGATCCGCCCGTCTGCCCCGCGGCCACCAGAGACGCCTCGAGAGGTCGGTCGTCTCACCCGGTTCCCGGCGAATGCTGTGACGCCGCTGCCAGAGCTCCCGAAGACGGAGAAGAAGTTTCGCTAAGTTTCACGCAAGCGCGGTTCATTAAAATCGTGTCGAGCCGCTTGTCCGCTGCAGCTATCGCTTGTGCTTCCTAAACTGAGTTTCCCTGTCCATTTCTGGGTCCCCGCTCATCCCGATCTCCGTCTGCTGGCCCCTGCGAGTCGCCATCCCGGCATTTGCTTGGCAGCTTGCTAATGAAGTCATTTTAACACCCCGTAAATCCCATCTCGCTGTGATCCGTGCAGAAGCTTAACAAACAATTTGCCCTCCGCTTAATCCCTTTCTCTGAGATGCGGGGAAAGACAATGGGCCGTTCTCGTCCACCCCGTCACACACACACACACACACACACACTTCCCATCCTGCTTTGGCATTTTTTAGCCTCCTGCTTTGGTCCCAGTTCCCCTTGGGTGCCCACCATGTCTTCACTATTACAAAATTCCAAGTATGTCTGATGTGCTTTGCTCCAAAATCACCTTTTGACCACAAAATCCACCAAAACCCTGTGTTTGGGATTTCCACGTTGGCCCTCTTGAGAGGTGGAGCCCAGCTGGGAGTAAAAGTTTCATCTCCCATTGGAACTGGAACAATGGTTGGAGCCACATAGTAGAAAGAGACTCACACAGAAACCCACTTGGTATTCTGGGTTCATTTTGTCCTTTACTGGATGAAATTCGCCATCAGTTATTATTACTGCCGTCATTTTACAATTATTCCACTGTCACCTTGTCCAAAGGTATCATTCATTCATCATCAAAAACTGCTTGTCCACTGCAGGGTTGCTATGGACCAGAGCTTTTTCCAGATGCATGGGATGTGAGGCAGCTATACCCTGGACACAGAGGAGATGCATACGCCACACAAAATGACCTGGACTCGACTCCAGGTCACGATCTGCAGTCCGGGAGCTTTGAAGCACCAGCTCTACCTGCTGCACCACTATACCATCGCAAACGTGTCAGTTAAAGAATATTTTATTTTATTTGCTCAGCTGACTGCTATTCCAATTTCACATGTCCCCCCCTTTTTACTGAAGGAACACAGGTTAACAGGAACACCCATCTGCTGTACACAATAGCTGCTCCCCGCTTGCTACCCCCTCACACCCAGTCCCACGAACTGCCCTCAAAGCACAAGACTCGGGAAAAGCCATTTTAAAAGGTAGAAGAAGGGTGCAGGACATGAACGTCGCCATCTGTATCGCCACATTATCTCACGTCCTCCATAACAGAGTGGGCTCTGTCCCCGCCGAGTGATCCGAATGCCCCAGGGGGTCATCCTGACAGGCTCTTAGCCACAGGAGCCCCTTTGTGGGCCATTTCCCCGCAAAAGCAAGAAAACAAACACATATATAAATAGGTCAGCGAATAAGAACAGCAAAAAATGCAGCAGATTAACATCATTTACCAACATGTCAGAGTGCTTGGACCATATGGGCGTTTCCAAGATGGAGATCTCTCATGAGGACAGCTTCATAACACACACACACACACATACAGTCTCTTTCCTCCCACTCACTTATTTACACAATGGTGTGGAGGGGAGAGGCCATGTTGGCACATCTTATTGCACAGAGCTTGTTGAACTTCTCCTGTGTTATGTGATCACACCCCACCCCACCCACTGCTGCCACCGCTGCTCTGGCTCCCTCCTCCCTCTCCGCCTCACATTCTCTCATGTACGGTGGCACCAGACATCCGCTGATCCTCTCCTCGCAACTTCACTCCTCTGCTCCCCGCCGGCTACGATCTGCCCTAAACCACGTGAATCGGAGCACATTAGTGTGCCATTTTTCACTCACATTACGGCACATTTACGTTTTATATGAGCAAAATGTTGCGGGTCCATTTGCGCTAATAAAATATGTTCCATCCATTTCATACATTTGTGAAAAGCAGAATATAGTAGGACTTGACTTAAAGGCTTGATTCATTGTAAAGAAGCCAATTTCATTTACCAAACTTAACAATGGAGTAATTCGCAGTTACCGGTGAGTTGGAATCTTTTTTTTATACTATTTGTCCATTTCATTTGACGAAATTGGTTTACTTTTTTATATAACCATAAATTACTAATTTTAGCTATTATTAGAATCCCTCCACTAATTCAAAGTCTCAGTACTCAAGCGCCACACTTCCCGTGTTGTACACT
Organism: Arapaima gigas; assembly: GCA_900497675.1. NCBI lineage: Eukaryota > Metazoa > Chordata > Actinopteri > Osteoglossiformes > Osteoglossidae > Arapaima > Arapaima gigas. The sequence goes on along the minus strand of UFQX01000193.1, from coordinate 120,732 downwards.
GTGCATTTAATTCATTCAGAACCTCCGATAGTTCATTAAAAATGCATTTCAAAGAAAAGCAAAGAGACGCAGGAGGCACCAGCACCAGATCTGCGAAAATTTTGGAACTTCGATCGCTGGTGATAAGTGGCCAAAACTATCACCGAATCCATATAGTTGTTCGCTGAAGAAGCAAGCGTACCACGATTCGAGGTGCACCAGCCAAGTTATGAACTCGCTCATATTGAGTCCAAGTAACCAGAGCCCAGCAGACCCAACAGGTCCCATCAGGCTGCGGGAAGCTCAGTTCTGCGGTCTGACTTCCAACCGCGCACCTCGGCGAGCAAACCCTAGATGAAGCCGCACCAACCTGCCACCGCGCTGTATACATCATTTCCATGCTCAGATTTCAGCTTCTCACAGAGAACCTCAATTTCCTGATTGTTTACTCCATCATTACTGTAAGTAGTATAATCTAATCGCCGCGTCATATTTTGCCCCTCCAGCAGAAACAGCGGCCGCATAAAGAATCGCATCAATATCCATTAATACAAACACAGCTGGACCAGCTTCCCTGACCGCTGACGTGTTCATTATCGCTGTGGTAATTTACACCGCTGCTGTTGTCCGGTGTGGGATGCAATAAGTGCGCCACGTCACCGGTTTCCACGTGACCTTCTAGATCAGGTCACCAGGAAAGGTGGTCCCTTCATATCGGCACGACTCAGGAGATTAAAAAATGGAATTTCACTTCCAGTTTTTTAATAGAGTAGCTGGATATCTTACTCTGCAAACCCCTTCAAGCAGGTCAGGCCAGGAGATAGATAAATCACAGGCCCAGGAGGGGTGGGGGTACTGATGATTTATGCTTGACCTGTACTCAACCTTTCTACCCATGGATTTCTGCCTAGCTCCCTCTATCTTCCATATTCCAACACAGGCCCTTAATCATCCTAAGTAATGGGGAGGGAGGTGGAATTCACGGCTATGGAAGAGAAGGTCCTCCATGGCTGTCTGGACCCAAGTAAGGCAGGTGGGGTAACAAGGGTACTTGTAAGATGTCCCATCATTCCGTTTATAGCCCCATAACTAAAGCTGGAATTTATCCATTATCCATTTATCCATTTATCCACCACTGGGGTCTAAATTAGCCCTACTGAGCCACTTTGAAATCCCAAAATTTCTTGTTGCATCGTTGGCCACTTGGATTCCTAAAAAAGTCAAGATAGTGCAGATGAGCTACTTTGGTGGGCTGGACTGCTCGAGCTGTGCTCCCGAACAGCTGGCCTCATGCATATTAATGTTCCTTTCAATAGGTGTCAACGGATGAGAACGAGACAAGATCTCCCCTAGCGAAGGGGGGTAGTCAACAAAACTTTAAGTTTAACATGCGTGCACAGTCCCAGCGAAGACAGAAGCAGCATGGCCCCTCACAAGTCACCTATAATGTGGTCTCAGACGAAGGATTTGTGGCTCCACAAATACCAGCACATAGATTATGACAGTGAAAACAAGCTCCAAAACGTCCTTCCTACTGACACTGGCCAAACATCACCACACACGGCCAGCAAACACAGCATGCCAGGGGTCACCTGAGCAGGATCAACGCTGCAGTGAGAACAAACAAGGAAATGGCCCTTCCAAACAGAGAGCGATGCATCTGTGAACCAGCAGGCTTCTTCTCCCTGGAGAAGTACAGTGCTGACGTCAACACGAAGATCGGGCAGCCATCCGAAAGGTGCCAGGTTGACAAAGAAGTTATTTTGGTTCTGCCAGTCACAAGGGACGATCTACATGACCGGAAACACGACGTGTCAGACAGGAGCAGGCCTGTAGAGAGAGAGTCTTGCACAAACATCGGGATCTCATCAACAACCTGGTCGCAGCCTTTTACAGCAAACCATGGTGGAAGTTTAGCGGTGCCAGTAATGAAACCATTCGAAACAAACATCCTGCAGTAACTCCTATGTGGTCTTGGCTAATGAACTCAGCATCGACTGCATTTGTTTTTTATTTTCCTTTGTATTTAAATTGCGTTTGTATTTAAATATCATTTTTAACACAATGAATCACAGCCATGAGTATTGTCTGGGCCAGGTTTCTCCATTCATGTTCAGCCTACACCAGTCATCATCGGGGTAGGAGTGAATGTCACAAAATTAGATCACACACACAACCTCTAGATGTATGAGCAACACAGAGAGAGAGAGACAAAGACTTTTTGAGTGAAGGTGTAAATAATACGAAGAGGTGGCAGAGGAAGGTGAAGAAAGTGTAGGCTGTTACTATACAGCAGGCCTGTGATGAAAAACAGCTCATGAATGAGGTGGGGTGGTTCATTTGTGGCAGAAGAGCAATAAATTTAGTCACTCAAAAAGCATGTCACCTATATATATATATATACATATTTTTTTACAAGCTCACCATATGACACGAGTGTATGACTTGGAACAGATTCGAGGTGCTGGAAATGCAGTTCTTGTCGGCGTGGGCGGAATGACGGGCACCCACGCAGTCCGCCGGCGTGCCGCACAGTCGCGAGGAAAGCCATGCGAAAAACCAAACACGGACAGCGACTCTCGGCAGGTTTATTTATAAATGCGAAGGCGCACGTGGTCACGCTTGGCGGGGGAGCAGGGAAGGGAGGCGATAGCGACAGACGACTGAAAACGAGCAGTCGAGACGACTTTTCGTTATCGTCGCTCTTCAGAATCGGCACCCCTTGTGAGACCGGTCCGTTCATTCGAGGAGAGGGAGCGGAGAACCGGTTGCAAATGTGTCGACTCGATCCTGAGGTTAAACCGAGAATCATCGACATCGCCGTCGCACTTAAAGGGCTGGCAAAGGTTTCGGTACGTTCTTAAAGGGGACCTAAACGGAAACACCCGGTAGAAAAGTGATGAGCATCTGTACTTTATAGCTATTTGTGAAGCTATAAATGTTGTATAATATGCAAATCTTTTAAGCAGCTAAATTGTTGAGTTGGGTGAGATACAAACACCATGAGCCCGTTCCACATTGCGGGTTAGGTTCCCCCGAGAGGAGGACGTGCCAGAACTGAAGTTGGGATGCCGACTGGCATGGAGTCAGTGGCTGATTTAGCAGGTCGGGGGCTGGTCCGTGTCCAAGGAGGGGCCCCGGCAGGCAGCCCAATAAAAGTCGGATATGGTCCCGGCGTGGTGGAGTGGCCATACATCTCCGCAGGTCTCGGCTGCGGGTTAAACTAATAAATAAGAGCAATTAAACAGAGTGCCTGGTGTGGCAGTTCATCTCTCACACACCTAGCTACAGACACCACGGAGAGGGTAAGGCTCATTAACCAACAACCCCATCGGCAGCCATGCCCAGGCTCTGCGACTACAGGGAGCCCAGGTTCGGGGACATTCCAGCACCTTCCCTCCACTCCCCTCGGCTGACTTTACACAAGCCGACAAGTGCCGCTGCCCTTGGAAAGAGAGACCGCCACTGGTCAGAAGACCCACAATGCACCGGTCCTTATCTCGCCGCCATGCCATAGCCGATCTGCATCCACCCAGGGGCGGGAGGTGGGCCCGAATCTCCCTTGTCCAGAAAAATCTTATCAGATGGAGGACAATTCAAACCTCCTTAATGCCTCTCCCCAGTGCTGCAAGAAACATTGAGGCCAAGGGCACAGGCACCTCACTAATTTCACTGCTCTTCATCGTCCCGCCCTCTTCTTTTCTCATTTTCTGATTCCCCGTGAAATATCGAACCAACGGGCATTTAACCGGCACAGAAGCACAGATCAGACCGGCCACAGAACAAATGCAGTGTCACGCACGCACAATGAGCCAGAATTAAACACCCCGCTGGTGCCCTCCTCCTTAACCCCCCTTCCACACAACAAACACACACGCACACACACACACACACACACACACACACAGCATTTCCTAACTTTCATCGCTCAAGGCACATTTGACCCCATAAGAGCCCAACCAGATAAAAAAACTGCATCTTCGCACCTTCCTGAGATATTTGCTTTTCGTGTGAAAAAAGCCCCTTTTCTACATATGAAATCCTGAACTTGCCCATGTTTCATTTATGAGCCGCCTGGTAATGGCTACACTAATAAAGGTACAGCAACTCAGTAGAATTTTCTGGAGCCAACCAAACCGCACCCCTTCTGGCATTTTTCACACAATAACACCGGGCAATAAAGACCTCCCAAAAGTTAAAAAAACAGCCACCTACATTTCTGTATAATAAACATCATACACAGACCATCTACACTACAGAGTTAAAGCAACACGACTCATGTAAAGTGTGTGATAACCAGCAGGGTGTGTCGCAGTTAAAAGGCTCTAGTTTTAACACGGAGGATAGAAGTTCGAGTCTTACTTCCGCACTTGATCAACCAGTTGCTTTAGTTAAAATTAAATCAAGCAGCAGGTTGTTTTTGCAAGTGCTGCTTCAGCACCGTTGCCTGTTTACTTTTACTCTTTTGAAAACTGACCTAGGAGTGGTGATGTCCATCCCTTATGTAACCTTGCTCCTGTGGTGCCCTTTACTACAGTAATCTTGCACTTTACAGTGTGAGGTTTGAATACTGTGCTGCTTACACCCATTTGCCCATTTATGAACAGGAAGAAGTGCCATGAAGGGGAATCTGACTCACAGTGACCACTTGACTCATTCCCTGGACAAGGGAGGGGAGGAAAGTAGTAGCCCTGTCAAGATTCTGATCTTGTTTGTGGGGTGTAAACATAGGAAAAACAGGCACACTCCACACCCACTGAGCAGCCCCAGCTTTTCCTTCTGTGCCACTATGTACCTATGCTATGAATGTACCTTGATCATGGCACTATAGTGGGTCTGGAGATTAAAATCAAGGCCTGAAGTTCCACGCCACCTGCTGCTCACATGCCAATTTTGTGCCTGGATCCAACTTTTCAGCTGCACGATGAGAACAGCAGGAAAAAAAAAACAGCTGCAGTGCTAAGGACCTCAATACCGCCACCTTTATGGTGATCCCTGACATAAACCCTGAGAGCTGCTCCATTTCTAACCCCGAATGCTTCGCTCCTCTGGTAAACACACATTGTAATATCGGTCTCCACTGTTCTTGTCGCCTTTCATGCTGTTTGCTTCAATGTTAGTGCAAAAAAGCTTCAGCTTTCAGACCAACGTTTCTGTATCCTTATCAGGCATGAAAGAAACTAAATGTCTTCTGCTCCCCTTATCTGTAATTTCGGAATCAATCGATCTTGTTTTTTGTTCTGAAGCATAGTGGACATCTTGTTTTATGCGAGAACCACCGGTTCAGAGACATTCCGGGAACAGTCAATAGTAACTGACCGTTTGTACCTGTTTGTGATTATGATATCTGCCACATTTGGCATGGAGAGAGGGGTAATCTCCATATGAGACAATTAATGCCAGTATCTCACTGGTTTCTCCACACAGCCAGAAGCAAAGCGTGAGCTATTTTCCTTGCCAAGCTGGAGAAGTGAGCTGCTGTAGCCTTCCAGGAGACGGAGGGGGAGATGGTCATACCTGGTGTGTGTTCACATCACGCACAAACAAAGAGGAGCTCAAGGCTGTAAGACTGAGAATGCATTGAGACAGAAATACCCACCACGTCTTATACACACACAAACACACACCTTCCCAGCAGCTGGCATGGTTTGGAGGGGCTAGACATACAGTGACACTGGGAAGATCTCGCATCCTTCCAGGGTATGAGGTCCGGACCATCCCACTTCCTTCCCCACCACCGAGAAGCATCCAAATTAATTCAATAAGAAGGAAAAGGGACTTTGATATTGAGGAGGTAAGTAAACAAGACTCTTGAAGGAAAGCTCTTTTGAAGCTCACTTGTCAGTTGAAACAGACCAACAACACCTTCTGTAGCATCTTCTCCATGCTAGACTGCACACGAACAAGAAGGACAGCTCCTCTTCTGCCTCCCAGGAGGTCGGGAGACGCTCGGCCTGCCCAGGCCTGCGGAGAGGTCGAGTTGGGCATTCTGCGGTATGTCTGCTTTCCCAGCCAAAGATGGGCAGGCTCACCCAGCAGAGCTCCTTGATGATTCTGGACCTTCATAGTTACACAGGTCAGACAGACTGGGAGTAACCAGCAGCTGTCCATCTGCTGGTGCCACGTCACAAACAAGTACAACTGATATAAAACCCCCTTCGACTCAATGTCGTACTAACACACCCTTATCGATGTTCACCGTAACGCCTTTGGAGCCCAAAAATGAGCAGCTCCTCCCCCCCACATTATCCAACACCACTTTTCTAGGAAGCTTTACAGGCACAAGGCACAAAAAACAACTTTTCCCCCCTCAAGCCACAGCTCCTATCACCCTCTGAAAAGCACATCAGAATCCATATCCACGTTTCAACAGACATTAAGACACCACTTCCAGCATCTAGATAGGAACACATTTTATACAGCTACACCTCTTTATGGTTAATCTTGCTGTTATTTTCACCTCTAAGCACATGACAATATTCTCATAAACATCCCTGGTAGTAACCGTACTGCACAGTTTGTATATTATTATTATACCGCTAACATATTATAGCACTTTTGATGTTCTATTATGCCGAAAGTGTGTGAACAAGCATCCACCCTGTCAGATTCCTTGCATGCGCAAACATACTTGGGAATAAAGTCATCGTAACAAACGGCTAAAGCATTCTGGCATTTTTTCTTTCATTTAAACCCAGGAGCCCTGCGATCCCAATGCTGGATATTTACTTAGACTTTAATTGTGTAAATATTGAACATATTGACCAGACTAAGTCTGGTTTGCGAAATAACAAGAGTTGATGCACACACTGAGAAATAAACAGACCTAGTGCTGTTAAAGCGGTTGTCTCCTGTACTGAGGCGGCAACTGGAGAAAGAAAAGGTCAAGAGAGGGGAAAAGAATTTTTTTTAAAAATCAGAAAGGTCATCTCTAGCTAGAAGGAGCACATTTTATTCATTTAGCATATCTATAGCGACTTTCCGGGCCATTTTGACAAATGCAAATGACGCCATACAGGGAGCAGCAGATGGTTGAGGAAACACGTTCAGTTCACACCTCATGATGAGGCTTCATGGCATAAGTTTGGCGAATGACCCGAAACAAGCCTAGCTAGATAATAGGAGACCTTTAGAAGGCAAGCAGTTTGGTGACATCAGCACTGACACCAAGAAGAAGACAGCAGGGCAAAGTTCTGGCTATCACAGGGGGTCCAGGAATCACAGTGGTGGACAGGTTTCCTTGTCAAGACGCTACAACCAACCGTCATGTCACACATCTTCATGGTTCGAGCATCTCAGATCTGTTTTTCCACCTGCACAAAGATTCAGCTGGCAACCACATTCCCGTTCACCTTGACTGCAGAATAAGGCCAACAGCAGTTTGACCAAATACACGCCTCTGTACCCTGCAGCTGCTCGGCTCACGTGCACAAAATGACACCCTGTGAAAGGCAGCTATAAAAAGTCCTGAGATCTGAATTCCCAGCATACACCATACTGTTCCACTCATCCATCACACAGGGCGTCTCCCAACTTAGGGGAATAAAAAAACAGCCATCCCTGAAAGTAAGAAGTTTGCAGATGTGAGGTTTTATAAAGCAATTTGACCGTATGACCGTCACTCCATAGCACAACAAACGCCAGCAATGTTTTACTGCTGTCCGACAAGCTTCCAAACCCTGAACGCTCCAGCCACACGCACCCCGTGGAGGCGTCTTGTGGCAAATTCCCATTAGCGATGCTGGAAATCGAGGTGCATGGTTTTCCGGCCGGCGCCTGGCCCGAGCAAACAAGCACGGTCTGCATTTTGCGGCAACCGACAGTTACGCCCTCCTGCAACACAGCAATACTTTCTTGTCCACTCTAATGGACGTATTTTGATCTCCCAGGATGCAAATGCTACCGTGGTGAGTCAATGCACTTCATGGAGGACAAGCTATGCTTATAATGATCTCACTTGTTTGGTGGTCGGGCTTGGACAACTTTCGCGAAATCACAGGAACTTATCCAAAATACCATTTTGGCTCAGTATCGCCATTATTGCTTCATTTATTGTGATGCCACAAAGAACATATGAAATAAACTAAACATACAGCAACAGCTGATAATGGAGTGAGTGGACAGTTAAGGCTTCTTCTCAGTTTGCCTGAGCCAAGTGTTCTCCAGCAGTTGCCAGAGACCCAGAAGCCATCTGATGACTGCAGCGGTGCAGACTTGCTGAGGAAGGGCATCCCAGCGTAGGTGAACCTCCGAGTCAATGCTGATCTCCATAGTCTTCTCGCTAAAACAGATGCGCAAGAATAAGAGCTTGCGAGACAGAGATGTGTTTTCTTTTTCTCTTCCCTTTTCCTCCGCGACCTCTTTTTCACCGCGGATGAAACAGAAGTCGTCTCGCCCCACTGCTGCAGCTTGAGCAGTAATGGCTTTGAGGACCCTGCCGGAGCCACCAGAAGTGTCAACAAAACGGTCAGGACAGCCTGTTCCCCCGCAGTTCGGAGAGGGGGAAAAAAACAAAACAAAGAAGTTGGAATCAAAGACGCCGGGACTTCAAACGTGCCCAAAAGTCGACGACATCTGCTCTGAGAGAAGCAGGCTCTCTCTGCGGCTCCGGAGGCAGGTGCAGAGATGCACTGCAGCGGGTCCGCCGAGGACCGGGCCCACATCAAACATCCTGTGGAGATCCTCGCGCTGTCCCATCACCAGACGGCTCCTGTTTCTCCACTTCCCATGTCTGATCCCAGGTTATTTTAAAACCATCTCCCCCTCCCGCTGGAAACACTCTCGATTTTGCCAGAGAGGAAGGTACAGTCATAAGCTTTCAGACACAAGTGGGATCAACAGAAGGGACTTTTTTTGAGAAAGAGAGACCAGTTGAGCTCCCCGATGTCATGGGAGCCAAACAAAGCAGAGTGCAGTTGATGAAGACAAAGAAAACCTATCCTCAAGGATCTAGACTCTGCCTTGCTCCCCTGCTTCTTTCCTCAGCCATCGGTGCACCGACAGGAGAGCCCTGTCATTTGTGGCAACCCCTGTAGATATATATACTTACTTCTACAAGACCAGATATAAGAGCAATATGACAGTGGAAATGTCAATAAAACCCAGATAAAACTGTGTGTTGAGCTCAACCGAAGCAAACCTTGCAACTATAAAAGTTCTGCAGCTCTAAGTCCTACCACATTGTATGATAAAAAACACACCCATCCACACTGTGCTTTTCTAGCAGGCTCTCGTATCCTGCAGAAGATTACTATTCACCCTCTGGCACTCCGGCAAAGTTGAGTACGGGGGAACAAAGGGACATTACCGTGTCCTCAGGTTGCTGGGACTCAGCTGCCCGTCGTAGACTGACAGGATGTCGAAGTCCTCCTCGAGGGCGAAGCCTTGAAACACCAGCTGTATCCGACCATGGTCCTGCGTGACCACCACCCACGTGCAGTTGGCGTAGTTGGGGTATCCGTAGGGGTATCCAGGGCTCTCTATAGTCCCGTTTGGACTGTGTAACGTATAGCTGCAGTTCTGGGCTGGAGAAAGAGAGAGAAACACGGGAAGAGGACGGGTTAGACAGCATGTGGCGAGTGATGGGGAGCTACCTGCCGGAAATAAATTCACCACGCATGAGGGAATTTGAAACATTAGGGCTGTGCAGTCCCTCATCTGTTTGTGTTATGTCAACCGCATACAGGTGTACCTGTATCGAGCCGGACATGTGTCTGGATTAGATGTGCTAGATGCCGCAGCAGTAAAACAAATTAGCTTTTTACAACACGCTCCTGCAGCAGATGTCATCCAGGTAGCAATAATGGTTATATATACACTGGCTCTTCGTATGATGGCAGTCGAGCCTGGAAGTCAGTTTATGTTCAAAGTCACTTTTACCATTAAGCGACAATGAATAAAAGATGAATAATAAAGGAATCTTATTTATACACTGGTTTACTTGTTTTTTTACTGGTTGGGTTCTGCACCTGCAACATCCATAGACACGGCTAAAATAAGCTCAAAAAAGCAGTTTGTAGGACATTTTAATATCTGCATCAAATTTCATGTGTCCATCATCACTGAACGTTTCATTCACCTGGTGGAAACCCGCACGGATGCCGGGAAAACACGCAAGCTCCACTTAGATAAATATAAAAACTAGAACAACACGACCAAAAATATAAAACTGTTTGCAGAAACCCATATTAAACCTCGTATCATCGCTTCATATCACAACGTTCCAGGTGCTGGCTGTAAACACTGTGGAAGTAAAACGAATTAACGTAATCCAACGCTTCTGTTTGGGTTTATTGTGCCCTTTAGTGACACCTAACATTTAAAAACTGAACAAACCTGAAGTTTGCGCCTTTGAAAATTCACCCGACTCTGGGCTCGTCGCAAAATCGGTCACCCATAGAGCGTCGCTGCAGTTTTGAAGACACATTGAATCGGCGGTGACACTGGCTCCGCCAGCGGTCAAGGAGTCGGGCCCAAAGACGCCGTTTGTTATTAATGGCTCTAATTTCTGCAGCCCAACAGCCTGGCCATGCCGCACTACTCCTCCACATTAATAGTGCTTCTCTTTTGCATACTTGTCCAGTGGCCACTCATAAAACACTGTGTTCAATCTGAAATTTTAATAACTGTGCGTGACACAATCCATCAGTAGCAAGTTAAATTACTGATCTGGCTGCATTTGTACAAGTACTTTTAATCAATTGCACCTCTTTCTGTCTCAATACAAGCCTGGTGGAGTGGAGGCTTTCTTTAAACACCACCTTCTCCTCTACATCTATCAGCAACTATATGTCATCCGTGCAATAAACATAACCCCACACCACCATCCCAGCCCCGACCCTACAACCGATCCCACTCTGCCCTGCATCACATACCATAGGACACCCTTACAACCACTATAACCCCACACCACCATCCAAACCTCAACCCTACAACTTATCCCACTCTGCCCTACATCACATACCATAGGACACCCTTACAACCACTATAACCCCACACCACCATCCAAACCTCAACCCTACAACTTATCTCACTCTGCCCTACATCACATACCATAGGACACCCTTACAACCACTATAACCCCACACCACCATCCAAACCCCAACCCTACAACTTATCTCACTCTGCCCTACATCACATACCATAGGACACCCTTAAAACCACTATAACCCCACACCACCATCCAAACCCCAACCCAAACACTCAACCCACTCTGATGGAGCATGGCAGTGGCATCTGTCCCCTTATAGTCTAAAGGTCTCTAGGCTCAAAACCCCCTCTTGACATAGTACTTACCCAGAATTTATAGATTCAAAATTTGCCTGATGTATTAATGGATAAATCACCGTGGAGGTGATTTTCTGCAACTGTGAGTCACATTGGGTAAAGGTGTCAACTAAATATAGAGTAATGACAACCCAACCCCACTTTACCCTTCTTTACCCAACCCTGGTGCTCCCAATCTGTTCACAATAACATAAATGACTTCAGCTGCTCCCTTCAGTGACACCCTGGCCCAAAGGTTTGAGATGAACCGAAGGAACCACCTATGGCTCGCCCCCTCCCCGACACTCTGCAGGGTGCAGCCAGACGCTGGAAGCTGTCCTGCTATTTTTACTCTTCCTCTTTGTGACTCAACAATAACAGCACTAATGGCCACCTGCTGGAGAAAGCAGGCTCTCACAATCCTCCCCAAACACCCCTTTCTGCCTCCTCCCTTTTATTAAGCGTCGCAGGTGAACAACACGGGGGTTTGCAGAACTCATTCCATTCACAATGCTCCTGGCGAGGTTTAACTTTGATGGGCGTGGCCGCGGCAGCGATCCCGAAAGCCCGCATGGGGCATACACTTCCACTCATGCAAACACACCTTAGCAGTGCAGCGAGAACCTTCGGAATGGCATTTAATTAAATAATACCCCATTTAAAATGAGCAGACCGGAAAAATCGGCGAATAAGGGAGTGCCGAGAACGCAAAAGCCTAACTAATACGCCGCTTAAAGCACATTAGGCTTCGCTTTGCAGCCCTTCTACTCCAGTTTGGGCAAACTGATGGATCTTATCTAAAAGCAAATAGAGAGGACGCGTGATCCGGTCGTGCCGGCTGCCGCTTCACATCGCAGCGAAGGAAGTACCACACTGAGCTCCTGAGGTATGAAATCGACCCACCTGTGCACCTTTAAAGCAGCTCGGAATCCCCACCAGGCCCTTTCTCAAGAAACTGGGAACCGCCGCAATAATCCGAGCACCAGCGGAAATTCTCAACTTGGGTGTGTTCTTTAAATAAATACCAAGATAAAACCCCCCCTTAGTACCAGCACTGCAAGCAAACATTATTTATCTGATTTTTTAAACTTTTTTAGAATAAATTCTATTGCATATTAATATATGTAATAAAATTAATGAGCATATTCCATCTAAAAAGCATGCGAGTCAAGGGGATGGACGCGAGTTCCTTCGGATGCAGGTAAAATCTTAAGTACTGTTACTTGTGGATGAAAGCAGATGCTTTGCCGCGCCACGTAGTTAAGCAACAAACATAATGCATCAAAAAAAGCATTAAACCAATGTTTTCGATCCGACGTTGAATGTGCGCTTTGTGGCCATTTAATTGAAAACAAACAGCGACCAAATGGCTAATCAATCATTCGCCTCTTTACCCCCCCCCACCCCCACCCCCACCCCCCCGCTCGGCATTGCCGATCTCCTCGGATCGATGGCCACTAGTACGCGGCAAGGTTAATGTCAAAGTTAATTTGCCAGGCGCCCAGTCCACTCCCGGGGTGCGTGAGTCCAGACGGCGGTGCCGGGCCCAGATGGACTCCGGCTTCATCTTCACACAACTTTATGCTGATAAACCACGGGTCTGGGTCAGGACCAGGCCGCAGGTAGCACGGTCATGGAGGACATACACTTGTAAGGCATCGACCCGGGGGTCGACACGGAGAGTGCTGCTGACCACAAGCGTTAGTATGACCCCCGTTCAGGGTTATTCGGATAAAACCCAGTTAATGATGCAAACGAAGGGCGGGAACGAGGCAGGAAGGAGGGCGGCAGCTTCTCGGTGGAAGTTTCCAAACGTCAAATGCCGGGAAGGCTGGAGCAACAGAAATACCCGGTGCTCGTACGCTCGACTGTTTTCACGTGAAACCGCAACAGCCCCCCGTTGATGCCAGCTGGGGACTCAGACCCCCCCCCCCCCCCCCGCGACTGCTCTGGAAATGGGCTTTTGACAGACTGGGTCCCCTGTGGACCACCTGTGGGAACAAGTCCCGCCCCCACAGCAAGATCCTCCTTTGCGTTTCTGCGCTGCCTTCCTGAATTTTGGTGCCGGGTGATTAAAATATAATTAGGGATTCATAATTGGAGGACATCTGCTATCAGCATAACCCACATTAAAAAAAAAAACAACAACACAACACAAACAAAAAACAAATAAGCAAGGAAATTGCATTTTGTTGTTCTTGCATTATGATTAAATGCTTCCTCATACAATGTTGTAATTGAATTAAACAGCAGGAGTCTGTATGAACTCAGCTACAAGACACAGTGAGCGTGCGCACACACACACACACGCACACGCACGCACACACACACACACGCACGCACGCACGCACGCACGCACGCACACACACACACACACACACACACATACACACACACACACACAATTATTGGGCTTTGATGATATTTTGCATTTAAGTGTCTCATGTGACGCCCTCAAAGAGTTTATATCTGAGCGGGAGGTATAAAAATACACAATTTCATAGCTGTGAACTATGAAGATCTACAGTATGTACAGCAAAGCGCAAGAGAAGATGATGTGACGAAGACAAATATACACTTAAATGCATTCAGCAAATATATTAGATGTAAATGACACTGATTGTGATCTTCCAAGCCTACAATTAAGCTCTGAGGCTCGAAAGATGAAAAACTAGATCTTATCAGGGGTTTTCACGCCTTTCTTAAGATGAGTCATCCAAACATTTTCTCTTGTGTTTAAGAGTTACAGCTAAATTATATCAACTCTGTGATCCTGGTCATCCTTCCTTAGTCAGTTAGGAGCCAAGTGGGATCCATCCTTCCATAGTTAGTATCTTCACTGGTAGATGTTGCAAAAGGTAAATCGGTGCTGAACCGTGTCTAACCCTTTAGAAAAGTCTCCTTAAGTGGTGCTAGGATCTCAGGAGCCCTTAGACCATCTAATATTCATTCAATCAGAATATCTGGTTAAAGTGTTGACATTAGCGGAAAGCCTCTGCACCGCTATATCGATAAAATCTCAAGATGATTTTGAAAAACATCTGGGGAAATAAGTAGTGAGGGAGGAACAACGCACGATTACAACATCAAAGTGTGCTTCAGTGTCTCCTGAAGGAGCTTCTTCAGATCTAAAGCAAGGTGGTTTCTTGCATGTCTGTCAAGACAGGTAAGGATCGGCCTCCCAGAAGGACGTTGCTGTTGGACCGATGTGGGGCCTGTGATCTTGCTGTTAAAAACACCCATCAGTGACAACCACTCGTGGCACCAGAAGACAACCCCTGGTGCTGCACACATCAGCCAGTAGCAGGGAGTTCAACGTTGGGCCCGAAGGTGGAGGGAGAACGCAAGGCGGATTTCAATCTGTGTACAGTCACAAAATGCATCAGACAAGCAAAAAAAAAACACTGCACTGAGTGCATTTCAGATGGTCTGACAGCGGTCATCAGAAAGCTGAGCCATTTCTGCATAACTTTTCAAAATAATAATGCAAATAGAATGAATTTGCAAGCGTGAAAACCTTGCAAAGACTCAGTCTTTTTCTCAGCATCTATGTGAGCCCGGGCTTAGCGGACATGCAGAGGGACGGTCGCTACCAGGCTCAATGGTTGCCGTAGATCATTCATCATGACGTCTCTGGCTCCCAAGGGGATTCCACACTTAGGAGCTGCTGTCAGAAACAATGAGGATTTACACAAACCACTGAAAGACCACTTGACCCCAGTGCACACGAGCAGGCAGCCATACAGGGCCTGGCTCATGGCGGTCCATTTGGGTGGACTGTGTCACGGGGTCCAGAACTTTGCACAGTTTCCAGATCTACTCAGACACTCTGTAGCTGTAAACTTTCCACCTGTCAACGTCACTGTTGTGCTATTTTAATATCCACGGTCAGAAAGCGTCACGCTGGCTTCATGTCATGGACTGGAGAATTAAACCTCCCACACTTTACAACAGCTTCTCTACAAGAAGCTCTTAAACCCAGACAGAGCAATCACGTGTTTCCAGGGCTGCTATGCATTTGATTTGCTTCATTTGAGCCATAAATACTGCCTCAACCCATCCTAGCAGTCAGTCCTTGGAGTTAGTCGGAACACTAAACTCCAAACCAACCCTGCCAAGCATTAATGGACGATAACACCGCTTGGGAATTGTATGCGTATTTAATTTTTGCTTTTCTTTAAAGTTGAGATTGTGAGTTATTTCTGTGCAGGATCTGTGTTTGTTGATAGAGTCTGAATTTTGCCAAGGATCGATGAGGAACCCTCCAGTGGGTTAGAAATTAGAACGACGAGGACAGTCGCTCAGGACTGAGCAAAAAGACTAGGTGGACAGTAGTGGTGAGCCACCAGACTGCATTGGACAGTGTTGTTCTTCCTCCTTTGGCATGGAAACTCCCCTCACACAGTATAAAGCCGACATTCCTGGGAGAGAGGTCGATATTAATCATATTTTGAGGAGGTCGGGGTGGGGCTGCAGAAGTTTTCGGCCCTGTCTTGGTGCACGCTGCGACCTTCGCCGATGAAGGACTTCCAAAAACTGAGAGCAATCCATTAGAAGGAATGGCTGTGGGAAAGCCCTATGAAGGTGAGGGCTGGGGGCTGGGTGAATAGGTGGGACTAGGAGAATACCAAGACCCTGTGTTCATCTTGCACTGCCAATGGAAACAGTGGGTGACCCTCACCGACTTGAGATTCAAGGTTGCTCTGCACGTTATGTAAATGGCAATAGTAATGATCTCCACGAGTGCAACACAGGCTCACCCCTGGTCCGGAACCTTCCCCAGGAGCCTCGGGTGAGATACGGTGAGATGTTAAAGACGAAATGTTCCTTGCTTACTGAATATCATTAGCAGCAATACTCAGGTAGCTGAACGGCATGACTGAGACTTTCCCGCTGTCCTTGTAAGCTGAAGGAGAGTGTTTTTGGATTAAATTTTTTGTTTTTCAACAAATGCATTTTGAAGCACAAACCCTCAATGCTGTAAGGTTTTCTGGTCGAGAGAAAGAAGAGCAACATCACAAACACCTTTCTAAAAGATCTCCCAGTCCAAAAACATAGTAGATGGAGACGGAGCTGATAAACAAGCAAAAACCCCCCGTAACTCAAGTTCCACTGGGTACAGTTCTGATCAGGACACGGTTTACAGCAACGGACAATTCTTAAAAACCTTGAACACCTTGGTGAGTCTCTCCAGACCCCGTGCCTCCACAAAACGGGAATTTTGAGGTTTCAGTGTCACATAAGTGATCTATTACAGTGTAACAGTCATGCTAATTATTTTTGTTTGTTTTAGCACTATTTTTACTGAAACATGTATTTTTTTTTTAATTAAAATCCATTTAAAAATGTTTAAATTGAAAAATAAAAACATTCTGAACATTTTAAAACTGATTTGAGTCACTGCTTCTGGTAACAATAATAATCCATTATATAAATAATCCCTGTATTAAGTTTGAAACAGCGGTGCACAATGTCGACGCGGAAACAACATTCTTATTTTTCAGTCCAACCCTTTGTTACGAGTTTTAACTTGTGGAAGACAGTGTGTGAGATAAAAACGGAAAAAAAAAACCTGCACACAGTGTGACCTGACTTAGTCTTAACGTGACTTAACCTGCTTTCAGAGCTCAGAATGAATGGTCTGGGGTGGAGCAGTGTCCCGAAAATGCGTGGAAGCGCCACCGTGAAGCCATTCGGAAAGCCATCGGCCAGTTCCGCACGGTGGCTGCTTTCGTCGGCCTTTGTCGACTAAAGCCGACAGAAGCGGAGTCCGTAAGACTCACCGTGACACGGTTTTGCATATCTACTGAGCACAGCACATAGTGCTGCTCCCATACCTCATAAAGAAGGACAAAGGGAGGGACGGGAGGGACGGAAATTAAACAAGGCTGGGATTCGCTCTAGGGTTACTGTGTTCCAACCGCTCATTACCCTCCTACATCCACGGGCAAAACAGGAGCCGTTTAGCCGCATTCGGTGGCACCTCGGGGACGGTGTTGAGTACAGACCCGTGTTTGTTTAGCCCGCTGCTGCTGTTATGCCGACAGAGAGCTGCATCTCGCAGCGTGACACTTTGATGCATCGATCTTGTCTGCGCCGGTACAACGGCGCGCCGATCCTTCCGCGCTCCTGAGATCTGAGGCCTGCTAGTTCTCCGCGTGTGTCAGAGTGTCGGCGGGATTTCGGTGCGTGAAGATGACCCGTCCGCTGGCACGGCTGACTAAGCGTTCTCCTTCCAACACCATTTATTTTGTCTTCGCTTAGCTTTGATCTAAACCAGTTCACGGTTCTACGCGGCACTTAACTGGAGGAATTCGGGGTACAATAGCAGGGTCCCTTCTGGGACTGTCACGAATTTGGTTATAGGTTCAGCACAGCTTTTCTGAATGAGTGAGAATGTGCAGTGCAGGAACAAGGTGACGCGTCGGTGGAGGGCAATAGAGTCTAACAGGCTCGTTCGTACATCGCTCAGACCGTTTTTGAGGAACATTTCCCTCAGATCATTTCCCAGTCTTAACAACCGTCCTCGGAAACCTCCGCAAACAACCCCCGGACGGGACTGAGTCACGGTGAGAACCGCTTCTGTCCACCGTTGGCTTTTTTAACAAGAACAAATGCCCTTTTTTTCGTGACACTCGCATCCTCTCCACCCGTAGAAGCCGCTCTTCCTACCTGCTCTGCGGGTGTTTTTTCACAAAAGACACTAATGATAGATATTAAGAGCAATGATCTGAGGTTCACGCCAGCTCCCTTCCACTGCGGACACTTGAATTTCTCCAAATGAAATTATTTGCCGAGGTGCATCCAAGTAATTTCTCATCTTTCTCGACTTTAATCCACAAAAAAATGGGCCCCGTGTCTCCCATATTACATCATCTAGCAATTTAGAGAAACCTTTTATCCAAAGTGATACGTATAACTTTTCACTTTTACCCATTTAAGGTACCTCACTAAAGGGTGCAGCAAACGGCTCTTGTTAGAACCGGAAAAAAGGTGAGTTTCTTCAGCGCTGCACCCCCGACCGAGCAGTGAGGTCGAGCTCAGTGTACCTACGTTCAGCCTACGTTGTCTCTCCAAGAGGCAAATCCTTCCATTTGCACCCCTCGATGAGAGTCTGTGGAGAAACCCTCACTATCAAAGCTACAAAAGCAAACGTGACCTCTACCTGTGACCGTAGGTGAGTCACATTTGCATATTTGTAAATATCTCTGCGTGTATATATATGTTTCCCACTAAAAAATCTCATTTAAATCCAGATGCTATCAGACGCAGGATCAACGGGAAGTAAAAGTGCTGCTCTTGAAATATAGCTTCTGGCTCAGCGAAGGACGTCGCTAATCTTTTTAATAGATCCATCGCAGAAAGCGCTGTGCTTCGTGCCAAAAAATGCTCACCTTTTGTGCACACATTTTTCATTTTTACAAATCCGCACCCCCGCTCCCCAGCCGGGAAACCAGATATTGACCCAGCTGCTGGACGCGGGGCATCCAGCTGGTGTGTTGGCTGGCCCAAGAGCCGTTTCGTCGCCCGGATGCCGGCTGCCATCGCCACCGCTGCCATCACGGCCGCCGCCGCCGCCGCAGGCCGACACGACCGCCGGTCCTATCGAGCAATCGGCGAGCGCGGCGGATCTCGCACGCCTTCCTCGGAGAAAGCAAAGCCAACAAGCAGATCTTTACCGGCATGAAGGCAGCAAATCTGTCAGAAACCCTAAGGCATAACAGGTGCCCATTACGAAGCCGCAACACTCGCACGCTGACTCACTCCATCCTGTGTCTCACTAAATACCTTCGGATTGTATCCAAATATTTGAGAAGGGCCCGGAATGCAGCCAGAAAATGTTCAAAAATTATACCTGGATAGAGGTTTTAAAATATTGCTGATTTGACAAAACATGTTAAAATATGCATCATTCAGCAATAGCTCAGCAGTCGCTCAGTCTGCCTCCAATAGCGCTTTTCCGCAATATCGCTCTTTTATTTTAGGCCTTTAAATACCAGCTAATAATTTATCACAGCTTTAAAAAAGATTCTAAGCAATTTTTCTGGAATTTTATGTTTGTTATTAAAGGTGTAACTAATGTATTTTGTACTGTGTTGTGCCTGTGTGGTTTTCGAGCTCCAGTTCTGCAATTTACTGTATTAATGACCTCTTACAGGTTGGTTTCATTAAGCTCCGTTTCTGAAGAACATCATCTGGAGCACTAATCCAGGTGTTACTGTGTTTAAATAAGAGCCCCCGCCTGCGTCGAGAACCCGTACTGTTTCTGTAGACCGAATGTGAGGAGCTGCGGACAGAATCGGCAGCATATTGACTTGTGGATCTGGATCCATACCCAATGCATAACGGGATGAAAAAGACTGGAAAAGGCAGGAAGAAGAAGAGGATGACCAGCAGAAAGAGGGATGGACTCCACACGCCTTCCAACAGTAAGGATACAGCCAGAGGGCAGAAAATTCTGGAAGGACTCGAAATGAGGTCACCAAGAGCTGTCACGAAACGGTTTGCTGCCAAACCCGCGGACACATTCGGACACGGTCGTGGGGCAGCGGTCGTGAACCAACATCGAAACGGTCGCCGATGAATTAGCCTCTCGCCGTTGGGAAGACGGATGCTTTCTCTCCGGCGAATTGAGCAGGTAATAGAGCAACAAGTAAGGAATAAGAGCAGCAGCAGCAGCAGCAGCAACAGCAGCTTTAAGAATCATCACTCACAGTTTGATGGACAAAACAACACGAAGGGTTAACGCTACAGCCCCAAACCATTGTGGGAAAAACAGGCGGGAAACCCTAACGCATCCTTTGCATCACAAACGGCATTTTTTATTCATAACATCTTGGCCCAAAGCAGCTTAAACGTGACTCTTGTATAACAACCAGCCAAGACTGATTTACCCTTTTATGAAACAGGGTAACATTCACTCTACTAGACAGAGCAGTAGAGCAGGACGTCGGTTCAATCCCAACCGCTTCATTCGCAACCTGAAAGCACTACCCCACCTTCCACTGAGGGAAAAACCAACAAAATCCAAGCGCAAAAGCCTTACTTGGGCACCCCTTCATATTGTTACCGTAGTAATACCAATCCTCCGTGGTCACCTGAGACCGAACAACAAAACAACTACAGCAAACACACCGCCTGCAGAGCGCAGCCTAAAAATCAACAGGGTTCTCGTGAAGGAATTACCACAGAATTCCCCCCCCCCAGGAGTTAATTCACGTTCGAACCCCCCCCCAACAAAGCAAACGCCCCCCAGGAGGCAGGGCAGAAAGCGCTCTCATCTCCGTACAGCTTGTTAGTGAGATGAGAGGCGGCGTCGTCAAAGGCAGCGCCGGTGGGAAGGAAAAACAGCAGCCCTGCCCAACGCAACACACTGAAATGAAGCCAACTGCTCGTACTCACACACACACACACACACACACACACACACACACACACACACCCGGGCAAAAGAGTAATTATACACTGCAGGACCCATGTCGTGACAATAGGGAATCGATGTTGTTTCGTAAGGAGGAGACGTCCCAGAAATCACTGTGGCGAGGTGGGATGACTCAAAAATAAACACCATCCCAAATGATACACCTTTAGACAGATGGCTCCACACGTCTGGCCTGCTGTGTCAATAATGTGACACGTTTATTTATAATGTGTACAACGCTGAAACAGGTGGTAAAATGGCCCAGGAACCGGACTGCCTCTTTCGTATGTGGCTGGGAACTTTAGGTAGAACAACGTCTGTAAGTTGTTCAGGAAGCCGCTAGTGAGATTCAGGGTACAACAGCAGGGCTCCTCCGGAGCCTTAACCGCCTGTATTGCCGCTGTACCCAAGAGACGCTGTGGGAAGGTGAAGGGCCGCAATGAGGACTGCAACCACCGCGCCGCTAGGATGAAATGCGTCGTCGTCATCGCCGTGGTTACGACACCGGAGTCAACGGGTCTCGCTGTGGAAATGGACTGTAGGTGAAACTGTACGCTACGCTGGTTATAGCAGGACTGATATTGTGACTAATAACAATACATTTACATCTATTCATTCCGCAGACACTTTTCTCCAAGGTGACTTGCAATGACATTCTCGAGCTGCACGCACACACACACACTCACACACACACACACACACACACACACACACACACACACTACGGGCAATTTAAAGTAATTTAGAGTGGAAACCAGAGCACTGTGAAGAATTCCACACAAATATGGGAAATATGTGAAAACTTCACACATCCAGACTTGCCCTAAAGCACAGTCCAGGCATCATAATAATAATAATAATAATAATAATAATAATAGACAACAGATAAGACTGTGCCACCTGATACACGCAGCTGTTTTTCTCTCCACTTTCTCCTGTGGGCTGTAACTATTTCTTCAGACAGTGGGTGGCAAACCTGTACCCCCCCCAACCCCTCCCCTAAGAAAAGAGCTAAAAAAAGAGTCCCGTCTTTATTTATCTAACAGTAATGGGGTGGGGGGTGTTGCTGTTACCATGCTTCTCTGAGAGGTGCGTGTTTATAGTGCGTTATTTATATTTTACACGAATGTCTTTCAGAGCATTTGCATGTAAATTATTTGGTCCGGCATTATGACTGGTGCCACCCCGGCAGATTTGCTGCCTACCGAGCGACGTGCAGTTTATCGTCAGGCGTAGTCGGATGAAACGGCCTTTACAAGATTATTCACTCGGCGCAGATTTGCCGCCGAACGTCCACGCGATTAACCTGTGCTTTCCGCTGACCCGTGAAAAAGGATTCTTTAAACGCGCTCCGTCTGTGTCAGAGTGTGTTTTTGCAGGGGGGCTCGCTCTCTAACACACCCTGTCAGTCTAGCCATCTCCTGGTTGGCCACGGAACTGCGGCAGCAAAGCGGCCGACCTCCGCCAACACGCTCATTGGCTAACACTTTCATTGGCCAACCAGCTCTCCGACAAACATTGCGATTGGCCAAGGCCCTCAGCTGTCAACACTTTCATTGGCCATTGACGTGAACGACTATTTCATCGGCCAACACTCTTATTGGCCGAGACCCTCGATGCCAGCATTTTCATTGGCAGATGATCTCACTGACGATCAGTCTTGTTAGAAACACCTATTAGCCAACATCGCCTTCAGCCAAGAGCGTCATCGGCCAACCTTTTTGGGGACCGGTACTCTCTGGCCAACACCCTCCTTGACCAGTACCTTACCGGCTGACACTTTCACTGGCCGCCAAAGCTCTCATTGGCTGCTGACTGGACTCAGGAGGACCGTTGGCCCCCAAAAGCAGCAGATACCCCGAATTTTCCAGAACACGTACGTTAGCTGTTAGATTTTGGAGTCGGTCGGAAACGCTGAAAGATTTCCTTAGCCGACGAAGAGTGGAAATTCCACCCCGAACGGACGACCACGTTGTCAGCTGCTTTAAGGATTAACACGTTCACTGTTTTCCAGAACTCTCTGGAGGGGAGCGGGTGATGTTGGCTGGGTCCTGTAGTAATCTGGTATTTTACTGCTGGCTCATTTTATTGTTTACGTTTATGTTATGCTGTTCACATCTCAGTTTCCTTGGTTGTAAATTTAGCTGCGGTTTAGACCTTGCTGGATTTCCGCACAAAAAAACCACAACCAATCAATATGAAAAAGCCCATCAGTACCACAAACAGGCTTTTGTTTGAAGCTGTTATATTTTTTCTCGGGTTTTGTTTTTGCTTTATTTGCATTACGAGTCTGTTTGTTTGCTTCCCGGAGAATAATCGCCCCTGTTTTCTGGGCAGGAAACGGGAGGGCGGATCGTGGGTAGGGCAGTCGGTTGAAGGATGGGGGGGACGGTCTGTTCATTGTTCACCGCTCGGGCCTGTGAGTCGCAAGTCGTTCCCATGACAACCAGACCCGAAATAGACAGGAACGAGTCGTAGAGCGAGAAGATTCCCGACCCAAGAAGGTGAGGATAGCGGGAGTGTTTCCCGTGACCCACCCACTCAAAGCGCACGTTCTGTTTTGCACGACGAGAGCGCCGTACCGCCATCCGCTTAGCCTGGCGCTCGCAACAGCCCGGGGGACCCGCATCACCCCAAACAACCAAGTTCTTCTCGTCAATACGCTCAAAGTACGATAAATTAGAGCCGCGTTCTTTCGGTGTTTCAACACTTTGCTCTTGCGGGTCTTGCCGGGAAAAATCCGACCCACGGCTTAATTTCGCAGAGCTACGTTAAGGACGACAAAGGAGTCTGTCCATGGTGTTAGCCGCCTCTTTGGCCACCGGGGGAAAAAAAAAAGTGAAAAACATTGATTTTCTTTCAGTAATGGAATAATTGGACTAGTAAGCATTGGAAATGATTGTCCATGCAGACTTATCGATCTGGGTGACTCATTCTATAGATCCGCTGCAACAACAAAACAAAACGAGAAATGTGGGATTATGCTCCTTCCCAGAGAATAGGACCGTGGAGTTGAGTGGAGAGCCCCCGCTGCCAGTTTCATAGAGTGATGCTGAGTGAGGGTCACCCTGCCAAAAGGTGTGGAAAAGAGTGGGCAACACGGTCCAGATGTCCACCGCAACCCGGGTCTAACTGTAAGGTCCATGGGAAGGGCTCTGGTCTTGAGTTGCCGCCATGCAATGCAACGGCAACCCATCGTTATGTAACACCTCAAAATCACGTAACTTCCTCATAGCAGAGCCTCTACAGTCTTCGCAAGAGTCTCTACCACCTCCGCCTGCCCCCCGCCACCCCATCCCTCCGGAGTCTGACAGACCCGGCTGCTGTGACAGCTGCTTGGCATTGAGAAGGATTACAAGGGATAAGGTCCTCATGCTTGCCTTCCTCCCTCCGCCACGTCTGTGCTTCCACTTCTCCAATCCTTCTGCCTCCTGCAATGGTCACCTTTTGTCCCCCCTCTTCGGAACACCTGTGTTCCTCTCCCTCTCTTTCTCACGCACCCAGCCCCCTGTGCCAGAACCCAGGTTAGGATCCCTTCTAATTAAGCGAAAGCAGCTGAGGAGGAGACAGACCCACAGGTCCAGAGAGCCGCCGTAAAGAGCCGATCGTCCTCGCCATCATCTGGGTCCGTTTTGAAAGGCATCTCTGAACCAAACTCAAGTGCGGAGAATAAATCTCACTCCCTCATCCATGGCCCACCTGCATCATTACATCACAATAAGCAGCAAACACAGCCCCTCCTTTCACCTCCAGGGTCAACTGATGCATTCCGTGCCGGAGGAGTCAGAGACAGGTGACGTGTGTGTGTGTGCGTGTGTGTGAAGTCTGAGGGAGGCGCAGGTCACAGGTGAGCAGGAAGGCAGACGCTGTGAGAAACACATGCTACGTGGAGGAGCCATAAATGGATTAACTTCATAATCTAATCGCAGGAGATCAAAGATAAGCGAACACTAAATCAAAGCTTAAAGCAGACAGCAGACTGACAGGTTGCGGGGGAAGAGGGATCTCTCCCGCTGATCCCGGGGAGATAGCGCCCCTGAAAGACAGGTGCAGGGCCGCCGGATTTGTAGCCATCCACAGAAAACACTGCTTTTAATCTCTTGTGGAGGAACGGTGCCGGGAAGCACTTCCCCGATCACAAACGGGGGATAAGGAGCAAAGGGCGGCGAGGGGAGGCCAAGCCGGCAGACGTTTGTTCTCTCTCTCTCTCTCTCTCTCTCTCTCTCTTTTTTTCCCCAGACAGACACCTTTTTTTGGTGGCTTCTGATAAAAAAAAATATTAATAATATTGCACACAGTGTTTAATGAAAACACAACCAGGTAAACTTTAACTCCTCAAAACCCCTGCTGGCAGTCATGCAAAAAACAAGGGACGTTGCTCTGCCAACAGCAGCCCTTCCTGACGCCCAAGGCAGGCATCTGTCCGAAAGGTCGTTTTCACGAACCCCGGACCCCCTCCTGACTCCTCACCTCCGAGCGGTGACCTTGTGACGCCGTCCTCAACAACCGGCGGACAGCAGATGCCAAAAAAAGAAAAAAAAAAAACACTGGGGTCTCAGTGACATGCACTCGATTACTTGACCACCTCAGATGACCCTGCATGAGAAAATGGGGTCTCGACCAAAGTATCGGGGCGCAAAATGAACACAAACTATTCAATTATTTAATAATTATTGACTTATTAAAGCCCCCTATCCTTGACTTGCAGCACAACACTGTTTACAGACAAAATATTACTCCTCCAAACTCGAAATAAACTCCCTGGCTACTTTGTCAAAGTCTCGGAGTTTATTTAACAGTTTGCTGTTTGGGGGGATAAAGACCCCAGGGGTGGAGGCGGAGACCTTATTTTGTGTCTTTGAAATGTGCCCCCGAGTGCCGGCATCATTAAATCAAAACCAAGCTGTGTAGGGGGGGGATGACAAGGATTCGAGGCTCCAGGGGAGTGGAGGAGGGTGCAGACATTTGAGGATGAGCGTCGGAACAAACCTCCCGGGGACGAAGGATCGGTCATTTACAGTCACGCCTCTCCTCCAGTAGGGGGCAGCGAGGGGGTTGGGGTGGCGAAGGGGGGCGTAAAGATAATAACCAGATTGTCAACACTTCAAAATACCCACGATGCCACTCCAGACGCCTGGTTTCTCACCCTTCCCACAGTCTGCGTGGCTAGTGCGAAGCTCGGAATAAAATAAGCTGCCTCTGTGATGAGGGAGAGCTTTAACCGCTTTTTTCACGCAGGCAACCGCACGTCAGTTTTGGGTTCTTCGGGGCGGGAAACGAACAGCGCCGGTACCGGGAACGAAGGTCAGAGCACCGCGTTCACACGCGACCGTCTGCCGCTGCTCAAGCTCTGCCAGTGGCCTCTGTTACCCCGCAGGAGGTCCAGCACGTGAGGAGATCCCACCCCCTCTAATGAGCCCCTGCTTAGCATTCCGCATCCTGGCCCCACAGATGAACAAACACCCTACTGTTGCTGTCCTGCTTCTTGTAGGCAGAAGGGGCAGGAAAGACCCAGAGGGTCTGGGAAGGAGGGGGGTGTTTGGCTCCCGGCACCTCTTTTAGCTCAACAGGGAGTGGGACAGAGGGGTGGGGGAGGGGAGGGTGGGAGGAGGGCAGGAAGTGAGCATGGGGGTACGTGGGGGGGTGGGGGGGTTGAGGGGCAGCTCGTGTGCATTTGTCCTGCAGCTGTACAGAGACACAGCAGTTTAAGGATCCGGCCTTGTAGCTCAGGAGCTGCTGAGAAAAAGATGAAACTGGACAATGTTGGAAAACGAATGAGTGTGTTTGGGGACGGGGGGGACGGGGGGAGGGGTGTTGGGTCCACATTGAGAATATTAATTAGTTGCGGCTGTGCCAGCAGGGGGTAGGACTGGTCCCAGCTCCCCCTTCGAGGTCGTTCCTCAACGGCGCTATCCATGGTGCTGAAATCCCACCAGCCCGTCCCACGCGAAGCGGCTTCCCCATCTGGGGCGAGACCTCACAACCACCCGAGACAAACTCGGCGTCACTAAATTCCACTTCTGCACTTAATGCGTTTTGACACTAACTGCACTGATTTGACGTGGGAATTACCAGCGATTAATAATCCTGAATGTTACCGCCTCGTTTCTTCTAGATGCTCACAACTCGGGTCCACAGTAGAAGGCTAACCGGCGGGGTGTTGGTTTCAAACTCCGCGCAGACGGACAGCTGCGGGCCGAGCGGTCGCATTTAAAAATTAAGACAGCCGTGTCAGTTCCACGAGAACTTGTGGATGTTTGAGTGGATCGGCTGGATGATCCGTTAGTTGTCGGCAGTTTATTCTCCCTGTCGCCGAAAAAACACCCGGATTAAACACAACAACCACGTGTATTCTCGTAGGTCCCAAGCGTGAGCTCATCGGGGATTTATTCCCAATAATGCGGCGAACCAACAATGTAATCCCTTCAACCTGAGGTTTAACAAGTTAAATCTCTGCTTTTGGGTGGTTTTACGAAACAAGAGGCACAAAAGGGGGAAACGCACCTTCACACTACAGCGTGGATCTTACGCTTAAGTTTAGATAGAGATCCTGCTCATGGACTCAAGGACTAGAGTCTCTTCGTCTGATGAGAACTTCAGAGGCTCAAGGAATCACAGCATCCTGTTATCTTATGGTCAGAAAATAAATGTAACAAGACTTTTTTTTCAATGTATAGCAATAAAAATATACAACAAAGTGTTGTTCCGGTAGCTGACCTCATATGAACTCACAAGTTTCTGCAAACATCTGACATTATGCTTTTTGGAGTAACTTCACGTATGTTTTCCGTAATGGGTATGCTTCTTGGTGGAAAAACGTAATGATGGTGATGATGGTGGTGATGATGATGGAAGCCCAGTAACAAGAAGGAATTGGGATGGTGGGATGGATTGTTGATGGTAAGATGATGGAACCCCAACGATGAGATGGTGGAAGCCCAATGATGAAATAGTGGAACCTCAGAGATGAGATGGTAGAACCTAGTGATTAGATGGCAGAAGCCCAGTGATGAGATGGTGGACGCCCATGATGAGGAAAGCCCTCTTGCCCCCAGCTGTAGATAACCCTTACTCAGCACACAGAGGCCGACATCTCAGTTCCTCCACAAACCTCCAACCTCTCTTCAAAGTCTCTGCCATCACCCCCTCTAGTAGATAAAACTATGACCTCCTGGGACCCCTCGCCGATCCCAACACGTCAACAGGCGTGCGCTTTAAAGAACCGCGTGCGCTTCTCCGTCGGTTCAGATGCTGTCGAAGACGTTGCAGAAGGTTGCATCATGAACACACCCTGACAGCGCATCTCTAATTCCTCCAACGCTAACGCACACAGCGGGGGTGTCGACCCACACGCACCCTGGACAGACTACAGACCACCCCGGGCACTAACTAATCCTAACTACCTCTAACTAGCCCAGGGGGATCGCCAGTCTCCGGTCTCCACATCACCATCGTCACTATTGCAACATCAGCGCGAGAAAAACGGTCCACCGATGATCGACAGTCATTATGCAAATATTGATCGTCGGACCTGAAACTAGTTGGCAGAATAAATAAACCATAAAAAAGCAGCGGGCCGGTTTCTGGACGGTCACCGTGGAAACTCCGTGTAATAACTTTATAATTGAGCAGATGGGTTATTGCCTCCTCACGCGCCAGCTCGCGCAGATAAGGAATTATCTCGACTGTGAGCTTTAAATACGTTTTTGGAGACGAGAATCGCGGTTTTATGGTGAATTGAATCAGCGAAAGAGCCGATCTCGCGCCCCGAGAGCGCAGTGCGCGCGACGCGTCGCGGTGCGTTAATTAAATTTGCGGGTTTTTGATCGCAGCGCTCGGAGACCGTCCGGAGGCCCCCGCAGGACCCCCCGCAGGACTGCCCGCTTCTCTTCTCTGCGCCGGTCTACCGTGATGCTCTGGTGCCGCTCAATGGGAGCGCGCGGCAACTGCCGCCGCAGAGAGAGAGAGAGAGAGAGAGAGAGAGAGAGAGAGAGAGAGAGAGAGAGAGAGACCCGCCAACGCACCGTGGCGCGCGCTCAGATCGCTGTGCAAAAAGGTGGTTGTGGGGGGGGTTACTCGTGGTGAAGCCACGCGCCAATCGTGCAGGTATCGGCTCGTGATGGAGTTAGGAGAGCAGCGTGCGGGTGGGTACCGGTCTGGTTTGCTGCGCGAGAATCCAAAGCAACCCCCCCCCCACTCCCCCCCAGCCCTGTTTCACTGAGAAACGGACAATACCGGCGTTGTTGGGAGTGTGTGTGTGTGTGTGTGTGTGTGTGTGTGTGTGTGTGTGTGTGGGTGAGACAGTGTGGACAGTGTGTATTCGTGCAGTGACACACAGCCCTGTTGGCGCGAAAACCGCATTAAATTAGGCGCACGAGACCGGGTGCTCAATCCCAGCGGAGCTTCACGTGCGCGCGAGGTGTGAGCAGCGCTTTGATAATAAAGAGCTTGAGCCAAACAAACACACTGGTGAAGTGATGCTCGGACCTCGTCACCCCGTGAAGATGATGCCCCCCCCCCGCCACACACACACACACACACACACACACACACACACACAGGTAAATCAGAGCAACTGACTCCAATCACGACTCAGCTGTTGATAGAAACCAGAGGAGACAGTAACGGGTCGCGAGACAACAAAGTAAGAAAGTGAGGATCCCGCGTTCCACCTCGCGCGCGCGCGCGCGTGTGTGCGTGTGTGTGTGTGCGTGTGTGTGTGTGTGTGGAGGTGGGGGGTGCGCTGTTTACTTTCTCCATCCAGCAGTGGTGACCATCAGAGCGACAGGAGGACAGAACCCGAACGAGCCCCTCTGACACCTGCCTCACACACTCGGGCGCGCGCGCACACGCACACACAACCACCCTGTGTCTTGTCCCCTCACCCCTGCATAAACCCCGAAAATGACATCTGGAGACCATCAAAGTGACGCCTGGACGGTGCACGAGATGTGGATGTGGGGTGTGTGTGGGTGGGGGGGGGGGTGTCGCTGGATCAGGGAAAACATGATACCGGTGTGTGTGTGTGTTAAATAAAGCCGGTGGGGGGGCATCCAGCCACAGATGGGCAGCAGCGGAGCACACAGAACACGCAGCGACACGCACCAGAACGCGCCACATGCGGGACCACCGCACAAGAGCCCAGCTCGCGCAAGGGGGTTCTCTCCTCACCCACGGGTGTGGGGGGGGGGGGGTCGGAAAGGGGTGCAAACCGCCAACACCGTGTGATCTCCGTCGAAGGAGAGGGGGGGACTCACCCTGGACGGTGGCGCGCGGCAGCCCCACGCAGAGCCCCACGCAGAGAGCGAGCAGCGAACTCCAGCCCCGGGGACGCGCCCGCACTCCCGCGTTCGCCCCCCCAAGGCCCGGTCCGGCGGTCATGGCGGGGTTCGGCGGTTCGGACGGGCTCCTCATCAGGCGCGGCGCGGCGGACGGACGAGCTCGGGCGCGAGCGGAGAGACACCCGGGTGCGTGGAGACCGCGCTCCCGCAGCCGGACTGAACCATCTCCCGCCGAACTCCGGGGGACCGAGCTCGCGCCGCGCCGCAGCGCAGAGAAACGGCAAATGGTGACAAAAACCGGGGAGCAGAACGGAGGAGGACGGAGGGGGACCGGCAGCCGCTCAGCCGACGGTCTCGGTAATCCCGCACATCCCGGGCAAATCCCGCGCGCGTGCCCTCGTCCCGCTCTTCCCCTTTTATTGTCACTCAGGTCCGTGATTTATTTTGTTTGTTATCGGTGTGACGGTCGCGGCTGCGGATCCATGCAGCGTCCAGGCGAGGAAGGAGGTTCTGGTCCTGAAGTTCACCGGTGCCGCTGGTCCTCCTGCCTGCGCGTCCCCGCGCGGCCGTCACTCCCGCGATCCCAAGATCCTCACACAGCCCCGCGTCGGCGGCTCAATGAACGAGTGAACGAGTGAATGAATGGGTGAAACAGAGGATCCGAGTGTGTGTGAGAGTGAGCGTATATGTGTGTGTAAGTGTCTGAACACACAGCGCCGGACTGCAGAGCAACCCGGGTCTGATCTCTCTCTCTCTCTCTCTCTATCTCACTGTGTGTGCGTGTGTGTGTGTGTGTGTGTGTGTGTCTCTCTCTCTCTCTCTCTCTCTCTCTCTCTCTCTCTCTGTGTGTGTGTGTGTGTGTGTGTGTGTGTGTGTGTGTGTGTGTCTCTCTCTCTCTCTCTCTCTCTCTCTCTATCTCACTGTGTGTGTGTGTGTGTGTGTGTGTGTGTGTGTGTCTCTCTCTCTCTCTCTCTCTCTCTATCTCACTGTGTGTGTGTGTGTGTGTGTGTGTGTCTCTCTCTCTCTCTCTCTCTCTCTCTCTCTCCACGGTTATGGCAAGTTAAGCCCGATCACCTCCGACACAGTTAAAAATTACCGCATAACGTCCCTCAAAATAGCGCCTCCCAAAATTCTCTGTAAAGGAGCGAGAAAAAAAAACCCGCTTTACGTCACTTTGCTATAATACGCACTTTTCAGTCCATATTTGCGTCACCCAGCAATGTCCCCTGTGATGTAGTATAATAAGGACCCCCCCAGACAAGTTCCAAAAGAGCCGGAACATCACTTTCACCATGTTTTTACTGTAGTGTCCTTGATGATTGAAAAATCTGCCAATGAAAAGTTTAAAATGTTAATATTGCAGCTAAATTATTTGAACACAACTGCCAACCTGAAGAACCACGTGGCAGACAAGTGTTACTGGTGATGGATGATGGACAGATGGATGGACAAGAAAAAAAGGTCCATCAATATTGGACCCCCCCCCCCTCTCTCTCTCTCTCCCTCACACACACACACACACACACACACACACACACACACACACACACAAAGAGACAGGTTTGATTCTCGGTGCAGCTCAATTTTTATCTCCACCAAAAGCTTAAAACTTGTCAGTGATGTCAAACACCACCAGTCTCTCCACCTCACACGAACCTCCACACGAGTCTGCGGACCCCCACAACAGGGACTTTACTATAGTACTTCACCACAGGCCCAGCGCTGAAGCCCCCGGTTTGCTCATTTGTCTATTGAATTTGTACTAAATCGCACTCAGCACCACAGACAGCTCCCCCATCTCTAATTTACTTTGCAGTGGAAAACAAGGCGTAAGTCTAACAAGTGTACAAACAAGCAAGTAGATGTAAAAACACTCATTTGTACGTTGAAGTGCAAGAAGTAAAGCGAATTTAAATTGATCTTGTCAGAAAGTGACACTTTGAGGCAGTATCAGGCCGCCTATTAAACCTGGAACTAGATCCGGTTGAAAGAATCATCTCAGCGGTTCCCACTTTAGCTCCCGTTTCTCTGGTGACCGTTTAGAATTTTTAAACATCCAACCAAGTCTCCTAAACACATTTTTTTATGTCTTCTCTCCAAGAGAAATTGACCTTGCTGCTAAAAGTGAGCTTGTAGTGCCAAGGGTCCAAGCAAAAACAGGAGCTTTGGACCCAGCCTGAGATTGTTTCAGTGTGCGGGAGGGTTCAGGTGGACTGACTCGGTCACAGGTTACGGACCAGGTGAGGAGGGTGTGGCCACATGTGGGGCAGAGCGAAAATACGGAAGGTTTGCATACAAAAAAATGGTCTCGGCCGCAAGGGGGGAGAAAAAAAAAAAATCAAAGAAAAACGAAACCTGGAACAAAGCAGAGATATAAATATGATCACAAAACCACCAAACCAAAACC
Organism: Arapaima gigas; assembly: GCA_900497675.1. Taxonomy (NCBI): domain Eukaryota; kingdom Metazoa; phylum Chordata; class Actinopteri; order Osteoglossiformes; family Osteoglossidae; genus Arapaima; species Arapaima gigas. Next base: position 88,379 of record UFQX01000193.1, on the reverse strand, counting down.
CTTCACATTTATCTCCATCCCAAACCCACCGCCTCACTTCACCGACAGCCATCAGCACCTTTTTTTTAACTCGCAATTTTACCCAAACACATTTCAGGGTCGTGCTGGTGTCCTCAGCTCCTGGGCTGTGGGCTGGGAAATGCACCCGCGACTGCGGTATTTACCCTGAACTGACATCGACAAAAATTACCGTTTTCAAATGAGTAATTCCCCTGTAATTACCAACATTACCTCCGTGTTAAATGAGCAAACCATTGAGAGCATCTTGCAAGTGTATCGCTGTGGAGAAAAGCGACGGCTACATAAATAAACCTAAACTGCTGCACATCACACAGTCCACTCCCTCCTGTCACCTCTCCAGCACACGCGATACAAGGAGGCTGTCCAGGTTGACCCCATTGTCTACAAGCGTTCTTGCGCTTCTGTTTGACACATTTACGTGGCGGCGACCTTACATGACTTCACGGGACATGCTAGATGGGGACACGCCGGGACTTGCTGCATTGTTACATAATCAAACTGATTGGAATTTGAGAACCGGATAAGTGGGTTAGGAAAAGGATGGGTGGGTAGAAAATAACCCTTATGAGTAGGAATCTACATCTCGATGGGGGGGGGGGCAAGAGTAAGTGTTAATGAGAAAAAACAGTTCGGAACTGTAGCGGTCGGCTTAGTATAGTTATCAGTTAAGTCCGATTGATGTATCGATCAAACATATTGACATGGACGCTATTAGCATATTTAATCCCAAAAGAGGACCTGCAGTTGTGGCCAAAGGAGAAAAAAGTGTTTAAATTAAAGTGAAAATCTATACTTTAAGTGGTCTAATTTGTAAGGCAGTGGTGTGGTTACCTGGCCCTCAGTGGGGGGTCCGGTTGGGAGCAAACATTGGGAGAAACAGAAATGGGGTGGGGGCAAATTTCAGGCAACACAGGTATTAATGAAAAGATATGCGGAAGTTGAAACGGCTTTAAAATCATCAATAATTTCAATGTTAAAAATGGTCAAATCGGGGTTTTGGTGAAGTTCGAATGTCCACCAGATCGCGCTGTGATTTTTAACAGTAACCAGTCGCCGGAATGATTGATCCATTGGCTCACGGAGCGGGTGAGTGTCTGCAATGCGGTGTTCTGCACAGCCGCCACTTTATCGTGGCAAAAAAAAAAAAAAAAAAAAACGCTACTGAGGGATAAAATAGCTAAATAAATAAATAAATAAATATTCCGCGTTATATCTGGCGTTTCGTCACTTTTCAGCCAGACTCCCGGGTTCACTGTCAGCACGGGCTGGGAGTTATTTTTAAGCAGCACCTCGTGTCATTTTTACTTTTTATCATTTTTTTAAGGAGGTTTTCCGCCTTTCTCGGGTCATCTCCCCGCTCCCACGATGCCGCGCGTCCTACCTTGTGTGCGGCCTGAGCGTGCCCCCCCCCCACGTAGCCCACACAAATGGGCGGCCATCTGTCCGCCTCCGTCGGAGGAAGCGGCACCTCGTTCAGGTGCACCGGCTGTTCCCCATCGGAGCACCTCCACGGCGCCGGTGCCTAACAAGTGCCTTGTTAAATATTCATACCGGGGGATGGCATCTGCCCCACAGGGGAAATAAAACTGAACAAACAGAGCCAGTTCGGCGAAACACAACATTCTGATTACTGTGGTGGGTTTATTTGTCAGCTATCTGCACATTAGTATTGTGTTAATGGCGGTAATGATGATGATCATCATGTACCTGGTGAAAATGATGACAGTTATAGCAATAACAGATAATAACAATGACAATGACAAAAGGATCGATTTTAATGAATGGCATCATTTTTTCCGCCTCCTCTGCGCGAGCCCGTCTGGACTGGTTTAAACTGTCCGAGTGAATTTCTCTGTTGTGGCACTGAAGGTGACAGGAGCTTTCCTCTCCTCCGAGGAGCGGCGTGACACGGACAAGGTCGTGCTTGCCGACCAGGAGGAGTCCGAGGATAATGGCGCCCCGGTTGGGTGAATCCGTGACGTTCCCACGGCGATGGTCCGGTAGGGCCCGGAGCGGAAGACGTCGCCCGGAAGGAGAGATGAGTAGTTTATTAAAGTCTTCGTGATGAAGCGGAACAGCAGAAAGGAGGAGTCAGCGCTCTTTACCAAGAAGGACTTCCTGACCATCGTGGCCTCCTGCCCTCCTGTGCCCCATCCCCTGGGTAACCCTCAAACTACTGAACTCTCCCTCATACCCTCCTTGCTAAGTAGCAACAGCAGCTTTCCCTAACCATGTAGAGTTAATGGTGCAGATGGAAGGACATTTAACCTTTGTGCTGTGTTGTTCATGTTCGTGTTCAGCAGGTGCATCCGGGAAACATCTCCTAGTTGGGCCACCTCCTCATCAGGTCTGGTGCTGTGAGAGGACAACGCGATGCTGTGCACCTCTTCCAAAGGCAACAACATATAATGGGTAACATCAGTAAGCATCCCAGCTGGACACCAGGGGGTCAAACTCATGAGGTGTAGCGAAGACAGAGCTACCAGCCAGAGCTTTTCCTACAGGTCTGGGAAAGATGGTGAGTTGCGGGTGAAAAGAAGTTCGGCGTTCAGCAGTCTAGATGTTACCTGCCTGACTCTGCATGAGTTCGTGACTAATGATTTCTAATGAACCGACAGCCAAGTTGTCCCTCAGGATTTCTGACAACGTCTAATGTGCGTCATCGCGTTGTTCACCACCGTGGGCTTGAAAGGGTCCCCTGTTATCGAAGCGGCACTTTTTTGCCGAGGTGACGATACCCAGCAACCCTGGTTAACGGCATGCGGGTCCCCGGGTCGTGGCGGGCGGGTCAGTGGGCGGGCGGCTTCCCCTGTTTGGCACCAGTTGAATGACTCACGAGCGCTGCTGAGCAGAGGTCTCTCATCACCTGGTCCATGATGGTTATTAATAACACCGGGCTCGCAGGTGATTAGAAGCAGAGGTTTCCCGACATTGCCCTGCAGCGAGGTTGGGGCGTAGCTGCAGAGTCAGTCACATCCCTAATTACTTCCCAGGCTTCCAGTGAAGCTCACACAGCTTGGCACCGATAAATTGAACATCTTCACAGTCTCAAAGTTTCTGGTTTCGCAAATAGGTAACCTATGCTTGGAATGCGAGCGGGAGCCGAGGGCGGGGCTTAATGGCGGGGTGAGGATTGTTAGAGGACTTGGTGTGGGAGGAGCTTAAACTGAAGCTATTCTAAAGGTGGATTTGGGTGGCAATTGAAGGGTGTAGCTATTCAGATCATAGGACAAGTGGGTGTGGGTGGGGTTTTAAGGGTGGGTACACAAAGGTTATTGGAGAAGTGGGTGTGCAAAAATAAAAATGTCACCGACTTTTTGTGTTACACCCCTCGTACGCTTTTGAAAAATACTTTTGGTCACACTGCAGTCAAATACAAATGGAAAAACCCACCCAAATACAAACAGATGCCAAGGGCAGGTCTGTCAATACGATGCCGGCGTGAAACATATAAGCATTGAGCTGGAGCACCATAACTGCTGTTTCAGATAGGAAGCCTTGCTTTTCATCCCGGCGGGGGTTAAGTCAAGGCAGTATCTCGGTGGTAAAGAAGCGGGTGAGACAAGGGCAGAGTAACGCTGTGTAGACAGTGAGCTTCAAAAACCGCTACTGCTATATTAACATCTGAGCATTTTTCTCTTCTGTTGCCCAGCATCGATCGCAGCGCTCCATCTCGCAGACGCCGGCCCCGCGGGAGGAGGCAGCGTGATGCTGTTGTGTAGGTGCCCTGAGCGGGGATTAGCCGACTCACACCGCCTTCACTAGGCCTGCACCTCGGTAGGCATGCAGATCAATGGGCGCCCGTTTCGGGACACAAGCAGGTTTCTCAGAAACTCCTCCTCCTGCTAATTGTTTTGATGCCAACAAACGTGAAGGGAAAAAAAAAACAATCAATGTCACCTTTTTTTTATTGTTTCTTAGAAACCAGGCAGTTATTGCAATGACACCAGCTTGAGCGCACGATCGATGGGTGACCCACGTTTGTTACGATCCGTCAGCCGACGCGCGGGCGCAGACATCACGGCAGATCCAGGGGCAACGGCTGACGGGAAAGCTGGGAAAGGGGAACGGGGATGCTGTGGGTGTCGGGTTTTCATTATAGGAACAGAAACATCCCTCTATCCTCTTCTGACTCGCCGATGACGACTCGTAGACCCCGTGACGTTCTGTGATCCAAACTCCACTTCCGCGCTGCGAACAATCCGGTCGTGCGACAGCAAACCCCCATCACTCCCCGTCTTTTTTTGTTCAAAGCTCGGCGCATCTTTGAACGCTCTCACATCCGCGACAGCAAGCGCTCGGCGTGCCGCCACACTCACGGCTCTCTTGTGTCTTCTGCTTTATTCGTCTTGTGCCGCGTTTTGTGCGCGTGTGGGTGGTGGGAGTGCAGATGGCCCACGCGTGGCCCCCCGCCCCTGCTGGCACGGCAGAGGGAGGCGAGAGAGGAGCAGCCGGTCCCCACGACCCCCTTCCTCTCCCGTCACCCCTTCCAGAAAGGCAACCGCGATAGTGGCCAAGTGAAGTGGTGAGGAGGGCCTCTCTTTCTTTGGCTTGGGCCTTCACCAGTCGTGCGAGGAGGAATATGACATAACACGGTAAGGAATGAGTAAACACAGTTAATGAACAGCTCTCAGCAAGCCTTTCCGGGAGAGTATCCCTTCTAGCGGCCCCGTAGTAAACACCATCGTAGCACATGTCTGTGGGCACACACAGCTTTCACTGCTGCAGCTGAATGCACTCTTCTTGGCACGTACAGTTGGCGAGGCCGTATGGTACCTCCCAGTCTTGGCCTATTTACCGAGCACACACGGAAAGAGCAAACCTCTTACGGTTCATGAGGGAATTATCATCTTTCCCGTGGTCGAGCGGACACGTTCAAACTACGCCGCATCTGTCTGCGTTCGAAGGTATCGCTGCCGAATGCCAGGCCGAGAACAGCGCACTGGGACTTGGCCACTAGGGGGCGCGCAACCTGGCAGTTGACGAACGCAGCGTTTCGGCCGCCCTCTCCGACGGCCGGGTTCTCTTTCGACTTCCTGCCCCGTCTGATGAAATCGTCGAAAATCTCCACACCACCGCCGACTGTTGAGATTACGAGATTTTAGACTTACGTGAGTTCGGAGTGCTAAAAGTCGCTCTGGTGGGAAGTGGCAGTGACCGTAGAACCTCTCCTGGAGCTGATTTAACACCACCGATTTTACTGCGTAGGAGAAGTTGTCAGACAAAAGTCTTATTTGTACATATTAGTTTTAAGTCACAGGATCTAATATGTTTGGGATGGTAGAGGAGCCCCAGGTGGGCTTGTGATTCAGCGGCGGGTTTGCGGACACCTCCCCGGCTCAGGCTGCGGGGCTGTGGTGCTCTCCTTGCTCTTCTGAGCCCAAAAATAAAGAGCCGTCCGCCCACTTGCGCCAAAGGATTAGAGTCAGATCAAACACAGAGGAGAAAAAAATACAGCTGTGTTCTTTTGTGGCTCTTCAGAGGATCAGCCTTTTAAGGGAAATTCTTGTTGACTTTCTCAAAATGGCGCCACGTGGACTCAAGCAAAAGCTGCCGGTCTGTTGGCTCGAGGGTCTTGGGATCTGAGGTCAGCTGTGTCCTTCATCGATGTTCTTACCCTGAATTCATGCAGTAAAAATTATCCAGCTGTATAAGTGGGTAAATAATATCAAGTATCTTAGCTTACTTGTACTTGTTAGTCACCTAACAAAGTCAAGACGAAGTAGTCAGATAGACAAAAAAATACCACGAATATGTGCTCTAAAATACATAAAAAGGCCCTTCTTTGTTGTGGGTGTGAGAGACAGCGGTGGTATCACCCAAAGAGCAGTGAAGCAGAGCAGGAAAAAGATCTCATTAAAGTCTCATCGTTGAAAAAAAAAGTTGGAATTCGATCTGGAGGTGGCTCTTCTGAAGGTGCCTCCTTCATTTGTCCCATTGCACCTGTGGGAAAAAGACTCCAAGGTCCTATAGATGGATTCAAAATTAATATTCATGAAACAATATGGATACTCTGAGGTCCCAGAAGCTTTTTCTTAGCAGGCAGGGCGGGTCAAAATGACCCCAGTGAGACATCTTTTAAGTGATCGAACCCAGGATGTCTGTCTCCTGCTGGAGGAGATGGTGATGCGGGACGTAATGTTTGCTGAAGCTCCTGAAAGGAGGTTCTTCTCCAGATCTGCTGGCTTCATCAGTGCAGTTAGACCATAAAAACCCACGAGTTAAGCATTTTCCCAGGGAGGTGTTCAAAATTCCCCAAAACGTTCTGTAACTATCATTTACAGGACAAACCTGATAACCTTTCCAGCTGCATTCTCTAATTTTAAAGTATCTTGATAATTGAGCTCATGAATTAATTATGTAAGCATTTGAAGCCAAAAGATACAAACAAATGGACCGAAGGGGAAGTCAGCTGGACGTGTCTGGCTGCAGGATTTCAGCTCTGAAAAGAGCACTGCTGACATCCCCGAGCAGGAGCGGAAACAGGCGTTTCCAAAGTGCCGCTTCACATAATGAAGCCCTCAAGAACATTTGTGCAGTTATTTGTACATAACATACCTATCATAAACACTACAAACTCTACACGATACAGTAACTCACTCTCTGCACCTCAAGAAAATACAACATCATTGTCCAGCTCAGACCTTCAAGCTGCAGCGTGTCTCCTACCATGATGTGTACGTATCAGTGTGATGTCTGCTTCATTCTTCAGGGCCTCCCGGGTCCCCGCTGGTCTGCATCCGTTGGGGGATAAGGGATAATTCCCCTTGATAAGGGAAGTACCCACCCCTGCCCAGGACCTGAGGACCAGAGTGAGCACCACACGTGCGCGTGTCTGTATCCGGAGATGGCCGCTTTACAGTCGACACCAGAAGCTCTTTGAAGTGCTCACCCCCAGCACAATGGCCCTCGCATTGAGCTGCTCTTTTATTTGCTGTAAAAACCATTATCTTCATGTTTTTATGGAGAACTTCATGATAAGTATAAAGTGGAGCAGGAGAAGAAGGGGATGCGTGAAGGTCGTCCGGACCATTATTCTCATTAGGGATTTTAGTGCCTTATCGATTCGGCCCGGCTGTCAAGCCGTCCCTTCAAAGACCGCCGTAAATCAGGCCTTGCCGTCAGGCATCAACCCGCCTCGACGTCCCGCCGCTGTCAGGCGTCTGCACGCGAGCAGCACGGCGGCAGGAACAGACAACAGAGCCGAGGAGGAGATCTCTTCCCTGGGGGAGGTGAGTTCTGGGTCGGGCGCCCTGCCGGGGGGCATCCGTCAGCTGACACGTCGTTTCCGATCGAACTCATGTAATGTCACACGAATCCCCTTTGACCGCGTGGGGCGCTGGTGGGGCAGCGACTTCCGATGTAAATAAAGTGTCTGAAACAAACAAAGTGCAAAATTAAGAGCATCGTAACTGATGGGTTGGGGGGATGACGTCACAAACGGTGGCATCGTTCAGCTCTTACCGGATGGTGGGGGGGGGGGGGGGCGGGGG
>UFQX01000193.1:53465-80776 GCA_900497675.1 Arapaima gigas | reverse complement strand
CCCCCCCCCCCCCCCAAATGCATTTACATGGACGGTCAGCCGGGAAGCTGGGCAGTTTGCTGTTGCTAGGCGACACGGGTCCTCGGTTCCGGAGCAATTAGCTCTCCTTTCATTAGCCGCTATCAGGGAAGCCTTTGCTTCACCGCGCGGGCGTGCATGTGAGACAGAAACCGGGGACCGGCTCAACACGCCCCACACGACAACACGCGAAAACACGCAAACGCCACCCGATTGTTTGCCGGAGACGAACGGGAGCCGGACAGGAGGAAACATCTCTTTGGCAGACCTTGAAATTTCTGAGTGGGACACGGGCCAGGAGTCTGTTTCCCAGTAGCCTGAACTCCAGGGAGGGCGGAGGGTGGTTCAAGGTGCGTGGGGGGGCAGCAAAAACACTAAACTAAAGCGTTTCCTCCAATGCCAGCCTGACTGGAGAAGGGCTGTCTGTGATCTGTCGCTATTTGGCTGTGGTTCATGCACAGCGTCCCCCTCCGCAGCCACACGGGGTGGACAGTTAAGCACTTGGACACAGCGGGTTCTTCTTCCGGAGCTTTCTGTGAAGGGGGGGGGGGGCGTGATGCATGAGGGCCAAGGCTGCAGTCCCGTAACCTAGCAACAGTAGCAACAGAAGGGCAGTCCCATCTCTGCTCTGGGAAACTGCTACAGAACTCGGAGGATTCTGGGAAATCGTACCAACTTCCAGCTTCTGGAAGCCACAGGACAAAACAAAAAAAAATCCTTTAATTTAAATGTAAATTCTTTATATCGATACAGGTGTGGACTGTAAACTTCAGCAGTGTGTTAGTCCACCATGGAGCCACGTCACGTCTTTCCACAGTAAAGTGGGTCTGAAACCACGAAAGGTGTTCGCTTTGAGTGTTATTAACAACACAGCTGACAGTTTTGTTTGTACTTTAAGATATTTATCTTGACTGACCCATTTATGAAGATGGTCATTTTTCCCAAATCAATTCAGGGTATCAGTTCCTGGGGAACCACAGCCGGATCGGGTCCTCCAACTGCAGACATATGTCTCCAAACACCACCTGCACTCCTGCTGTGTGTGTGTGTGTGTGTGTGTGTGTGTGTGTGTGAGGGGGGTGTCAAAGCTTGTCAGTATTTCCCAGCTTCTTCCTGTGTCACCTCATTAATTATGTCATTTTCATATGGTTTTGCTGGAGCCGTGACAATGTGGGGCGGGATAAGATATTACATACGAAAATTGATATCTCATCGATGTCAGAGCAACACATAGAGGTCCGTCTACTCCCCCCCAGTTCGGTTTTTCTGTTAAGCAGGAAACGGAGGAATAAATAGGGAGAGGGGCGTCGGGGCGACGGTGCGGGAAAGCGAAAATAAATAAGAACATTTAAAAATCACAACATGCAATAAGTGTGCCGAAGCTGACGGCTCCTTCCCAGGAACGGCTGCCGTGAATTATGGATGAGCTGATGGGGGGGACAGGGTACCCTCGCTACAAAACAGGAATGTCTTCACACAGCCCCCCCCACGCACACACACACAGAATGGAGCTGGCTCAACATCCGGAAACATTAAGATGAATAACGGCTGATGTTCTTATGAAATTTACCCGTGAAATACAGCTTTTTTTCGGTGAACCAGGTGACCCGCGTCAGGCGCGACGCAGTGATTTCAAGGCATCTTCCGCTCGTTTTTCCACCAATCCCACAAGGCCGAGAACGATCGGCTGCACCCGGCGTGGCGTTTTCGGCCGCGTTTTCCGTTTAAGGCTCAGGAGTGACCGAGAGGATCGCACACACACACCTGCGAAAACACACCTCGACCGAACGGGAACGCACTGGCTGGACCCCCCCCGTCTCCGCGCCTTGGAACCTGCGTTGAAGAACGTTTAATTAAGTGCGCAGCTCCGCGATTCGCTTGTTTGCTTCTTTATTTATCTGTGTTGCCGAGACAGCGGCGCTCACACAAACATGCCGTCCGCTCGACTTCACCAAACAGGCCTCTGAATATCTCACCGCTGCGTTTGCTGGCTTTCCTTTTTTTTCCAATCTGCTTCTGAAAAATTAATTCCAACCCCCTCCCCCTTTGAAATTTCTACAAACGTATTTGTTTCTTTGTTTTGCACCTCGCCATTTAATCGAATTTTTTTATAGCATTTAATTTATGCGGCAATATAACCTGCTTCAACAGGTTCTTCTGGCTCGAAAAAAAAAAAAACCTCACTTTCAGCTGAATCTCAGCCATCTGTAGTCCCCCGCCAAGCCTGGGGGTACGTTATTCAGCCAGGTGGAGGGGTGGGGTCAGTGTGTCGGGGGTGGGGTCAGTGAGAGGAGGTGGCCTCAGTAAGGAGCCAAACATCTCACCAACAGTATGACTCGGCACCTGCTGTGGCTGCCCCATCCCCCCACCTCCACGCAGCTGCACTTTGACTCCAGACCTTGATGCTCTGCTCTGTAACTGCAGATGGCTGAAACGTTCTTCACAAATGGCCCCGCTAAGTGTTTCCTACAGTCAACCCCACTAATGTTTTCAGGAAACCCCGTCGTGCTCTGTGCGCCGAGCGATGGGCCTGAGAAACCTGAGAAATGCAACTCTCAGCTGTGAAGAGTGCCGGACCATCACCTCTGAACTTTTTCTGCTTCTCGGACATTAAATTGGCAGAAGCATTAAACTCAGGCCAGAACGTGCACCTCCGCTGTCCGATATGCTCTAAATGTTGGAAAAAAACAAAGTCCGATTCCCGCTAACTAACGCGTTCGGAGTATTTTTCCTCAAAGGAAAGTTGAGTCTGTTTTAACGTCACTGCGAATAAAAAATAAACAAGAAGCGGGAGCGAGCAGCATAGACGGCGGCCCGTGACTGTGTGCGCGTGACGCACGCTAGCGTGTCCTAGAGGCAGACGAATGGAATGCGTACGAGCCTCCACCTTGATGGATGGCCTTCATAAGAGCGTTGCGATTTTGCATCATTTTTCATTCGCTCCCTGTTCCTCCATGCCGCTTCTGCTCATTCTCTTTCTCTGCGTGTAAAAAAACGATGTTTTTTCTTAAAATCTAGTGACCTTGCAAAGACCTCCCCGACTGAGTGTCGCATCAGAACCCGAGAGTCTCGTCGGCGGTTAAAGTACATTAATGTTCCGCCATTGGCTACCGCTGGTGAAAACCACGGTGCGTTGGGACAGAAGCTGGTGTCTTTCCGACCATCTCCTCAACTTCTCCTTCCACAGCCTGTCCAGAGATCAAATGTCTGGACACCGAAATGCTCCATCACCAGCACCATGGAACGGCAAGTTAAGTAGGAATTGTGGGATCGACATACAGCCTAAAGTCAATAAAGCAGTTCATCATTTAAACCTCACTGGATATCGTAGCCAAAGCTCAAATGGACGCAAAAATACTACATAAAAATACACACGGTTATAAAAAGTGTAATTACGAGAAGCCAACAGTATCACTATGCAGCTTTCTCCATAACAGTAGTACAGGTACCCTTTTTACCCTGTTACACTTCTGACTGAAGGGGTATCTGAGGATATCGTGACTCACCTAGGAGATGGTTGATACAGAATCACTTCTTCTGAGCTCAGCTGGCAAGCGGTGTCTTCTGAAGTGTCATTCTTACACGGGTTTTTTTTTTGGAACATTCCCTCCCACCCACCCCCAAAAAAAAAAAAACTGTGATCACTCACAAAATGGTGAGACTAGTTCAAATGTGACCACGCAGAACATCATTTCCCAAACAGAATGGTTTTATCACTAGCCTTGCAACAGATGAGTCTTTAGAGAGCCGGAAGACAAGGTAAACATGCAGACGTTACCGTCTTTTAAGGTAAAGCAGATGGTTGGTGGAGACCTTGGACACGATGCCAAAAGTTCGCAGGCTACACATTTTTATATCTAAACTATTAGTAACTTTTACACCCAACTCCGCTGTTCAGGTGGACTTGGCCGCAGACAAGGTAGAGCGGAGTAAGTTTTACTGTATCGATTGAGGACAAGTACCTTGAGCTGGGGTTGAACAGCAGGAGGTGGGACTCGAACCCTGCTTGGATTACAAAGGAACGACGTGAAAATTACAGACCGGAAGCAGGAATGTTGAGCCTAAAAAATGACCCAAGTTCTGAAGGCATGTTTGTGGTGCGATGGTGCCGGAGATCAGGGTTCCGGGAGCATTCGTGTGTGAGTGTGTAGGTGGGTCACGCTTAAAAGGGAATAAATCTTCGCTCGCCTTTTTTAAACTGCCAAAATGCAGGGCAGCAGCAGCGCTCAAATGTCACGATACTAAAAAAACACACGAGCGCAAAAGGCCGACATCAACAAATCCACATGTTCCGGAGCGTCGGCGGCCCCGTTACCCAAGATGCTCCCGGCAAAAGAGAATTTCACGCCACTCCAGGGCCTTTTGGTTACTTGGCTGTCATACGAGCTGTTGCGCACACACACAGGTCACGTGGAGCTCCCCACCCCAGGAGGACCTGTGGATGTTCCACGGGAGCGATCAAAGCTCGGAAAAGTGTGTACAACGCGGTCGGAGGGGCACGCCTCCGTCGTACGTAGCACTTAAATCCCCGTCAATTTTGACTCCTCCTTTTAGGTGTGGTCAATTTACAAACTTTTGAATTAAAAATATATTCCTGTGCATACGTTTTTAAAATCACTTTCTTTACTTATTTTCTAACACGTCTGCCTGTAGCGAACAAGGGCTGTGTTTAACCTCCAAGCAAGTAGGAGGCAGTGAAGAGCACCAAAAAAAAAGAACAGGACCGTGGGACCGCCTTCATTCAACTCACTTCCATTGTGTTCACAGCTGTGTTTGGTGGTCTTTACTGTTAGTGATCAAAAATAAGATGAGGAACATTGTCTGCGTTTATGGGAGTTGCTTATCATTCGCCTCTGAAAGGTATTTTCTTATTTAGGGGCCTCAAGTTTAGGCCTCAAGTTTATTGAACTCACCGACTCCAGCAATAAGTCACCGAGTGGGAAATCGCTGACCTCTCGCACAGTGGCACGTCCTCCGAAGGAGAATTCTTCTGCCTAAATGCATTAATATGAGGTGCAAACATAATTCGTGAAAAGTGAAATCAATGAAAACCCAGTGCTGAAACAAGTTCCAGTTTGAAGACACCGGTGTGTGAGAACCCCGCTGTGTTCAGAACAAGCAGGCATTTGCGAGACACGTCGTTCGGTTTTTGCCGAATAATATTCCGATAAACGCGCGAGAACTTCCCATTACAACATGCCACCTTTCCATCAGAAGCAAATAAATGGTTTGTGGAGATGCTCACTCTTAGATACCCGCTGCTATGTGTCCATTAGTCTTTTTTTGCTGTTTTTTTCTACCCTCTTGGGCAGGTAGGAGGGACCCTGTACGTACGGAAAATGGGTTAATTTTGTTGACAGTACAGGCAGGAGGCCAGAGGGCATGAAATGGCCACGTTCTCGCATGTGGATCGTGTAAAGATTCCTGGATTTAAAGGTTCGATGAGGAAAGACCTCCAAACACATCAGCTTTCCTGATCTCCCTCCCGGACAGTAACCGTTTTTTCCCATCAACCCCCCCCCCTCCATACGCACGCACACCTCGGTCCGCTTTTTGTTCATCGCTTTCTTTTATCCAAATGTCCATCATGTGTGAGCCGCTGATATTTTATTTAGTGTCATCTGAATTATGCATGTGGATTTTGCTTCAGAATTTATAATCGCTGAGAAAAATATCGCCGTTGTTCTCATTTCTACACACTCCACCGGTTCCCCTGTCTCCCTTGGACCTCAAATTTGACTCGTGTTTACATGAATTCACATTTATTCATTTGGTTGATGCTTCTTTCGCACATTTTAACTTGCTGTCTGTGATTTACCCGGTGGTACAGCAGGGTAACTTCTACCCGCAGGGTAAATATCGCGGCGATGGGTTTGGGAGCAGCAGGAGGTGGAAGTCAAATCTGGGTGCTTCAAGTCCAAAGGTGGCACCTGGGAAAGTTAAGGAGCTCAAACAGCAAAGTCAACCCTGAGGAGCAGGTAGATGAAGATCCACCTGGATCATCGCTGGAAGCACCGCACTGGTTCTGACGGATAGACCGGGAACGTGGTTAAAGCGCCCTGATTCTGACAAACACTACATGCAGGCGTTAGTTTATTTCTGAACCGACTGGTATCGTTCGCTGTTCACAAGGAGTTTCGGAGTTTTCAAAAGGGCAGTTCTGATGAATGCAGGTCGAATTCCGCCGACATTTAACGCCACCGCGAGGCCCTGTCACGGTGGCTCAGGAGCTCCAGCTTCAGAGGTCAAAGATGCCCTTTTCCCAGCGAAGATAAACTCGGTGTGATGGGCAGAGGTGGCCGCGTCGCTGCCCGATGCAAGCCGAATACACGGCGCTTGGCGTGTTGGGTCCCGTGTGGATATCTACATACGTCCATCCTTTTCTCCTGAATGCTCTGCAGATCGCAGTGAACAAAAGTGCACGAAGAGCTTTAGACACACAGGATGATTTAAAAACAGCTTGTTTGTCTGATACCACCATGCTGCTGGTTCACATCCCTCAAGTCGCTGCCTATAGGAGTGACATTCAAGCAGCAAATATGTTGATAATCACAGCAGATGGTGTTTGACTCATTTATGTAGCTGTCAGGAGAAGAGGGGAGGGATGGGTTTGGGAGGGATTGAGCTGCTCTGAAAGAGGTTGATCATCATCACATCGGGGTCAGAATTGAAGTCCGGTGGTTTTTCAATTCTGAACCCAATCCCTTGTGGGTGGGACCAATAAGTGGTCACAAGTGGAGAAGCTCAGCGCTCTCGCTAGGGTGTGATAAGTGGTCGGGTCCAGCAGGTGTGGTGTTGATCTTGGGCTCCTCTCTCTCCATCTCATCCTCTTTGCCCCCCCAGGCCCAGACCCACACACACACACACACACACACACACACACACACACAAGGATAGGCTCAGCTACACATCATAGCCACTTACTAAATCATGCGCCAGATTTCAATTCTGACTCAAATTACCCCCCCACCCCCACCCCCGCTACCCACACAGCCGTCCCATGAAAGGACTAAAATATTTAGTCAGTTTGGCATCAACCAAATGTATAAATATTTAACCGACGAATCATCTCTCATCACTGAAGGCATCTTAATGCAGGAGCGACGGAGACGGCAAGAGCAGCGGGGGTGCAGCACGCTGCCGGGCGATGATGTCATCTGCTCGGAGACCTCGCTCACTCCTGGGCCTGGGTCGGGTGACAGGCCCCTCTCGGGGTTCACAGTTGGGATAGTAATGGCTCACGACACAAACACAAGAACGGAGAAACGTACCTCGCCCTGCGAGTCACCGCTTGCTTGTGAAATATTCATCTCAAAGCTCCTCTTCCCCCCAGTTAAGGAGAAAGTCGCTGACTGTGGACTTTGAAAGTTCAACCTGTTGTTTGCAATTCACTTAGGAGTCAGCAGGTGGCGCAGTGGTTACAGCTGTTGCTCTGCGACCTTGACCAGAGTCGCAGGAAACGTTACCCTGCAGTGTAAATCAGTATAAAGTTGACTGTGTACCGCTGTAAATCACCTGGGCGACCGAGTCAGGTAAACAGTGATCGGTACCTGTTTTGTTTTATTAATGAGTCCCCATCACCCCCTCCTTCCATGGCACCCCCCGCTTTACACTTCTGAACCCCCAACAGGTGGCACGGCAGTCTGAGGGACCCCCTTGGACCTCGAGGACCTGAGCTTGAATCTCCCTCCTGTTCTTCCTCCCCTGAATCGATAAGGCAAAAATTACCCGGCGTATAAATGGGCCGATTGTCGAAAGTGGCTGAGTACACAGACCTGGTGAGGAAAATGCTGATTTATTATAAAATAAATAAAATGAAATAAATGACGGCCACGAAAAGGTATTCTGCATCGCTTACAGTCCCCAGAGAAAAGCCACAGTGTAAAATCAGAGGAAAAGCGGTGTCTCTTGCAGTCAGGAGGATGATGACATATGTGTGGAGGAGGTATTGTTATGCATACAGACCCTCAAACATTTGTTGCATATTATTCATGAGGAATTCATCTCACAGCCGACATATCGCTGCTCTGCTTCAACCAGAGTCTGTCTCTTCGTCGGTCTGTTTGCCGCCCCCCCGCCATTCACCCCAAAATGAGGACATCTTACAATCCATACCCCCTGCTAACAGACGTACGCGTTCATGATACACAGCGAGAGTCCTGTGGATGTGGTAAAAAGGCAGCAGCTGGGGTAAAAGCTGACATCGTGTCTGAGATGTAAAACCAAAGTCTGTATTTACTCCACACGCTGCCGAACAATGAGGAGGTACAGCCAGCGAATAAAATCCATATAAACATGACTGTCGCTCATTTTTAAGTCTCTCCACGTTTATCGCTCACATCTACGTGCTGCCCAGTCGTGGCCTCGAAACACAACTTACAGCTGCACCAAGAAGCCCGTGTTGCTGAGGAGTTATTGATCACTGATATGGTTGTCAATGATCTGGACCATGGTTGGAACGATTTTTTTTTTTTTTTTTTTTAAACAAAATCTGGCTTTATAAGCAGTCGCAGATTTTCCAGCATATCGGTATTTTCCACTTCACCTGTTTACTTTCGACTGCATTTTTCCTCACGTCTTCCATTTCTAATATTCTTCGGGAAAAGTCCTCGGGAAAAACTGCCGCGAGCTGTATTTACACGTCCGGCAGATAGATGGCGGTAAAGAGCCGGTCCGAAGAGAAGTGTTTGATCACCTCATGTGTGGTGCTGCACGTTTAGGGGACAAACTGGTCAACAATCAGCTATGAATCATAGTTCTCAGAAAAAACACATTTCCAGTCACGTTAAATCAGCTTTATTTTGAACTTGAACTTTGAACTTGGCTTGAACTTTACGCAAAGCGGCTCTAAACAGTCGCAACATTTTATTTGTTCGTGGTTGCTACGTGCGAGGTTTTTACACCCTGTAAGGAAACTGAGGAGTGTCTGTAATATGATGCTCTTCTGACTGTTGTTGGACATCTAGTCCCACACTGGTTTGTGTGTTCGGGAGTCGGCGTTCAAAGCCGGTCGGCATTTTCTCAGCTCAAATCCATATATAAACTTCAAAACATTGTCTTTGTTTGGGTGAGATAGCGGGACACTGGGAATGGAAGGAGGAGGAGTAAAGAAGAGAAGCAAACAAAGCGTATATGTGGGGTATGATATCTCTATCTTGCATGTGACACTATGCAAGGGTTCGCCTTCTTGAAAACAAGAACGCACCTCATTTTTGTCTTCTGCCAGGGAATGTAGGGAATGCGATGGCCGACGTGGGGGTTCATTCCATAAAGCCTGCGGCAACCCGTAAAACACACGTTTAGAGGTGTTAAATCATTTATTCCCCACGTTAGCCTACATAGCAGTCAGATGGACAACCATGCAGAAGAACGTTGGGTGGAAATAGGCCACCAGCAGACTTTCGGCGGCAAGAAATCAAAGGAACTCAAATGGAAACAACAATGCAGGAGGGGCGGAATCAGGCCAATAGCCACTTTTAACTGACACACATAAGAATTTCAGCAGGACATTAAAAAATGAGTGACCCCAGAGCCCGGAGATGTCGAGGGCCCCCTTGGAGGCGACGATTCGAAAAACTCGTAACTCGTGAGGGCAGAACTTAGCAGGAGCGATGAGCGGGCGGCACAGTCCGAGACACAGGCAACCGAACCAAGTTACAGGACAGAACCTTCGAATTAGATGACGCAAACATGGGCGCAAAACCAAGCGCAAGTGGAACCTTAAAAGGCGCCAGAATATGGTGGGAAGCAACAAATCTGAAACGGACGTTTGCGTCGAGTCCCTCTGGTAGAAGGTGCTGAAAGGGCTCGGCTCATGCAGCGGCTTGCGCGAGGACAGCGAGGATGAGTAATTTGTCAAAAAATAACTTAAATTCGCTCAAATTTTCAATCCGTGCCAGAGCCTGACAACCTGCCAGTCTGTCGTGCCGGAGCTCGCATAGCGCCAGCGGCTCAGAAGCCCGCCGACGTCATTCCCCGGCCGAGCGTAGCGTCACGATAAGCCCGGCTTATTGAATACGCGAGCGCATTTTAATATGTTCATTTACGTGGCGTGTGTGCATTGTGTCTAACGCGGCGTCTTTCTCATCTGATGCAAAATGCATGTTTTCGTTTGAGCGCTTCGCCACCGCAAATCCGTCGTCGTGCCTATCAAGATCGTCGCATTTGGAATGTGGGAGGGATCGAGCGGGTGAGCGAGAGAGAGAGAGAGGTGTCATTTAAGGCCACATTAGCATGTTTAGCTGTCGGTTTTGTCTAAGAGAATTAGACGGAGAGTAAAAATAAGCTCGGTGGTGACGAAAGCTGTGATCTGTCCATTACCCATCGGTGGCCGGTCGCGTAAACAAGGCCGAGGGAAAGCGGGAAAAGGAGAATGGCACGGCGGGCTGGAAGTAACCACGGCGAGAGAACAACAAGAGGCGCCGCGGAAAAGGGCCGAGCTGCTGGAGACTGGAAAGTGTTCAATTAGGGCACCGATGGTGGGTTTGTCAGGCAGTGGGCAGTGACTCACTTGGGTCCAGGAAGGAGGTTTGTACTGGTTGGTATAGAGAGCGGTGGGAGGTGCTGGCGGGCCCACCGTTGACCTGCGCCCTGTGGACAGCCCACGCCTCCGGTCCCAGAGCCAGTTCGCCGTACATCATCACCACACAATCCACAGAACCGTGCGAGAAAATACAGCTCCGTTTGAGCCGCCGACTTGTCATCCAGGGGTCCTGGGTTTGAATCCCCCGCTTCAGGTGCTTACGCCAGCTAGGAGCTGTAGAAGGTACCGTCCTTGTTTAAATCACTGCGAGCAGCTGAGCAAACAAACCCTCACACTGTAAGGCATCTGCTAAATGAAATGTAATAATTTTGTCTTTTTTTTTTTTGCACCTCGTAGGCTTCACTTGGAACAGCGAGCAATTTAAATTGCAGCTTTTTAAAATATTCAAAGAAATGCTTTAACAAGCAGTGCTTATTATCGCTTAGTCCTTCCGCCAGAACTTTTCCTACGTACTGTGCGTACAGCACACTGTTGTCCGGTCGCCTCGCGTGACCCGTAGGTAGAAATTTTCACACGATACCCATTTGTGCCCATTTATATGACTTTTGCGGCATCTTTCAGTGGCAAGTAATAAAGTGAACAAGTGAAACAGAGTTGAAAAATATTAAATAAATTGTTTTGTTTTTTTTTTTTTTTTTGCCGTTTCTTTCGCGCACTGATTTTTCTGTTTTCTCGAGTTCCGTTGTGGGCTCACGGCTCGTTGATCCGCATCTCAAACGCCAACTTTCGCCCCAGTTGAGCTTGCGACGGGGGGGTGAACCCATCAGCTGAAGGACGGCTGCTCGCGTTTGAGCCGTTAGCTTCTAAATGAAAGTTGCTGAGGTACGGCTCCCGCGAAGCAAAACAGTTCCTTACGCGGGGTTGTTTTCAGCGGACGAGACTGCGCTGGTGCGGCCGAATATGAACGCTTTGGTCATCCGGCATCCTGAGGGGTGGGCCGGTCTTTGCTGAACCGCAGGTTGATTTTCAACCAAAAAATTAAACTTGAATAAAGGGATCCTGTTGCACATTGGCAATTATTTTCTCCCATCTCTGTGTCCTTCATAACGTTCCGAAGCCAGACCGTTCGTCCCGTCCACAAAAGTCGGTGTTACCTGAGGGCCGGGAGGCCCCCCCAGATACATCCCACCCCCCATCTGCTCATGTACCCAGAGGCGGCAAGACAGCACCGATGCAGCTGTTTGTTAATGAATGACGGGAGCCTGCGGGACGGGTGAGCAAAGTCATCATCGTTTCCATCATCTCCACAAAAAAAGAGAACCAAAGATCTCAATCCACCTCCGCCCGACGTTTCCCAACACGAAAGTGTTTTTTGAGCCGAGCAGCCTGAGTGGGCAAGGGTAGTGCGGCGGCAAAAGGGCCGGGGAGGGGGTTACAACAGTGGAATCTCCTTGCCCCTTTTTGTGCTGTTTAGATAGTGATATTTTTTAAAAAACCATGGAAACAGGAGGGCGACCAGTGGGCAACGCGACAGCGTTATAGCCGCTCCTTCACAAAGCATCTCCGCTGACGCGTCCGCAGGGCACGGGGTCTCAGAAGGCTCCGACACCGTGAGTTAAGTGCCGTTTGTTATTAACACCAGTCCTCCGAGGGCCACGATTACGTATATATACAGAAAACTCTTGCTTTCCCCGCTTTTATCGCCAATTTATTTCTCTCCTCAGCCGGGGAACCAGGCGCCGGAAATCTGAAAGTGGGGGCAGTAATACGCAGCGACAACTGATGTCAAACAACGTTTCCCTTCGCTGAGAACTTTGACAAAACGGGTAAACATACGTATTTTGTTTTTCGGCCCCAAGTGAGGTGGTGTCATGCGGCTTATCTAATGTATGCCCTTCTTCTCAGGCCGAACGCGAGCTCACAGCTGTGAGTGGCGCCGCGCTACATGTGCCACACGCCATTATGTCTCTCACACACACACACACACACACACACACACACACACACACACACAAACACTGTCTTTTTTTTCTCCCTCAGTTTGTCTCGCTAGACAAAGGTCTCGTGTTTGCGGTTGGCGGGACTCCGACAAATCGGCGCGAGGCTGCTTCCATTTATCAGCCGCTGCTGCATTTTCATTTTTAATGGCTTTTTTTCTATAAAATAAGGGCAACTGGAGAACGTCGGCATGATCAAAGGAGATTGGAGATCAATCCGTGTCACGCCATCTATAATGTGTCCCCCCAGTCGCTCGTGCACATCCATCAGCCACCTGGAAAGCCGAGACAACACAACCAACACAGCGTACCGCTTTACCCCCATTTATTCAGGTTAAGACATCTAAGGTTAAAAACGCTGGTAATAGTTCCCATTATGGCATTTTAACTGTACTTTTTGACAATTATTTATGTCTACAAAGCTGTTTTCAATTTCTTTTCATTTTCTTATACAGTACTGTGCAAAAGTGTTAGACATGCAACTTGGATGTATGTTCAGAAGTGCAGGTAGATTCTTATCTACCATCGGGGAGGTTTCTGGTTGGTCCCAAATTCATTGTGCAGCCTGAGAATGAGCTCAAACACCCAATCTCAGTCATACACAACTATCTTGAGCAACAGATGGTCTGGTCCCCACAGAGCCCTGAGCTCAACATGATCAAGTCAGTCTGGGAGGACATGCAGAGACAGTCAAAGTCTGCAGAAGAACTGTGGCCAGTTCCTCAAAATGTTTGGAAGAACCTCCCAACCTCCACCTTAAACTGCATGCAAGTTTCCATAAGAGAAGTGATGCTGTTTTAAAGGCAAAGGGTGGTCCCACCAAATATTGACTTGACTGAGGTTTTTTTGTCTACTGCACTTTTTAGAAGGTTTATTGGTTAATAAGTATTCATGGCATTATTTCTGGAACCATCCTCGCTTTATAGCACTTTTCCCACAGGTGCCCAAGACTTTTGCACAGTACTGTATATAAAAACTTGCTCAATGGAATTGACTGATGGTTAAAATCATTTGTTTGTCACCTTCACTGAACTTACAATTTTAGTCTTGCATTTTAAGCTACTTGCCATAATCCATCCATTTATACTATATAAGTCCATAGCAAGTACCTTAGGCAATATGGGGGGGCAACTCAAAGCCAGGATGTTGTGACTGCAAAAGCAAATGTTCTAAAACTACACAACCTGGCCCATTTTGGAGAGCTGCATACATCAGGCCCAGTAGATGGGATCGTTCTGTTGTGCACTTCATAAGAAGGTCTAATGAGAACCCGTGTTTTCTAGTTCCCAAAAATAACCTCCAGGAAGTTACTAGAAGCCCTCAGCATCTGACCCAACAATGACTGTCATCTGACAAACACCTAAAGTGATGCTCAAAGCTCACTTACACTCAAAGCAGTCCTGTTTCCATCTCACTCAACTGGTTATACTTCCTCCACAGATGGCTGCCTGGTGTTTATTGTCAAAATATGCTAATTTCTTGGGGGGAGGGGGGGAGAGATTTGGTAGAAAATCCTTATCATTCATGGTCAAGTGATTTATAATCCCTGTTTATTCCAGGTTCTCCCAGGCCTTTCACTTTCCCAACAGGGTCGGTGAAGGAGATCTTCTCGACTGGATTAGAGTCCAGCGATCATCTTCCAGCTACTCGTTCTGTGTTAGAGGGACATTTGGCAGGATCGGGCCATTCTTCCCTGCCAGCAGGGTGGTCGGCTCGCGGCGACTCTTCCGCTGTCAGCCTTGGTCAACATTTTGTAATAGGGTCCATGGAGAAAGAGCCCCTGGGAACTGGAACCATTTCTAAATCGGTGGGCCTCTGTAGTCTTGTTCCCCGAATTCGCCTGACCCTGTGGAAATGTCTGTGTACTTCTTTCAAGTTTTGACGTTTTTTTTTTTTTTATCCGGGAAAAGCATTTCATCGGGAAGAACCGTCCTGAGAAACATTCCCGGCTATCCACCCTTGTGTTCTTGCAAGTGTGCGGCACTCTTCTTCGTTCTCGCACGTTCCAAAGATCAGAACTGCACTTGATGACCCAGCACCGCCTCTTCAGAATCACCACCAGCCTGTTTTTTCTATACATCATCTCGCCACTGATCTACTGACAGCTCGTCCTGCCCTGACCTCACAGTCCCCATCCTCACTCCTCAGACCCGATCGCACAAAACAGCTGGAGAGGAGAAAACTCCCTCCTTCAGTGGGAGTGTCCAGGGAGGGGGGTGGAGTCAAGACAAACACCCTTATTGGCTAACAAACTGTTCTCATACTCATTCACCTCCCGGTGTGTTACTGTACGACTGGTTTCAACTGGCTCTGAAAGTGTTTCAGAAATACATTTTGCGTCGAGTCCACGAGCCACAGACACACCTGCAGACGCTGCATCCATTTTCCAGCTAGACAGGTAAACAGTCAAACATCAAATATTGCATTATAACTTAATACTCATATCACATGGGGATTATGGTTTATTGCTGTTTGCCCAAATGCACTTTTTAGTTCATGCACTCACAAACTGCCAGTTAGTTCCCAGGCGGCCAAACTGTTTTCCAGCTACAAAGAGCCAGGACTGTCACAGCGGCTGCAGGAAGTGGCTTCTGGGTAACAGCTAAATGCACTTCAGCGCTTTTCATCATTTTCCCTGAAATCGCAGCCATCTGAAAGCCCGGCGACGGCGGCCGCTGCCAAGACAAGCAAGCCGAACGCCAGCAGCACATGAAAGAACACGAAACGTGACTGGAGAACGTGGGTACGCGGTGACTTGTCGGGCGCGCTCTTGACCTCGCCGACCCCGCCGTTGCAAAGCCGACCACTCGGGCGTCGTGTTTTAGCGACTATATTGAAGCCTGTAACATGGGAAGTCTCGGTGGGCTGAATGCTGAAATGACAGGGCTTGGGTGTCACATACAGCGGCGGTGACAGACGCTCGGCAGCCCAGGTCACCCTCATTAGCATGTCAACGCTTTTGTCACCATTAGAATGCTAAGTTTAGCCAATCCGATAGTATAAACAGCAACAGTTCAGCCGAATTCGCGATACGTTTAACTTACCCAACAGTGTAAGGTCTAAGATGTTTGCACAACAACCGCACTTTATTGGCGAAAGCGGATTTTTTGCACATTCCGGCCACTTCAGCTTCTTTTTGCCACGAAACGTTATAAAAAATATATATATTTTTAGCTGCGCAACCTGGCAAGGTGTTGTGGTGCATATCAAGGTACGAGAAGATTTCGCAGTCATTACTCTGAAGGATGATCGAGGCGAACGGCGCTGACATCACGCATAATTTGCCGTTTTACGGGAAATCTATTTATACATTCAAAAATGCTTCTAAATCCACCTGTTGAAGGCGATTAGGGGTCTTCGCTACAGAATCATTCGTTCATATCACGAATTATTTGGGCTACATTTCCATTTCAGCAGATACATACATCATTTATTATGTAATTATATGTATAAAGCAAAAGAACCATTTCAATACAAGCTGCTCTAACCTATATATCATCAACTTGAGCTTTTCTGTCTGGATTTTGATGTTTTTATGTAACTCCTGAAGTGACTGACGGTAGTGGGGTACAGTTTCGCAGGACGGCATCTCTCTCTAGTTGAATGCAAGTTGTTTTCAGGGCAGAGAGTTCAGCCCGAGCCCCCCGAGGGCACCGGATGGTTCCTGCTCCGCCCGAGGTAAATCCAGGAGAACCTGCTGCGGCGCTCAGCCGTCATCCAGCGAAACAGGCAGAGGGCAGCCGTCTGCATCCGCAGAACCGGCTCGAGGGCGGGTCGGAAACATACGTTTGTGTCTTTGCTGGGAGGTCTAGCCCCAGGCACACACTTCCTTCCTGCGGAAGACCTTCCTTCGGGGAGCAGATTAAACACATTTAAATATAACCCACGATCGCTGCCCAAACAGGTTAACCTCGACAACCAAATGCATGTTGTTTATTAACAGGCAGCCGAACCCGTTTGTACGACTAGTAAACTCCGGTCATGCGGTAATGTAGGCTATCGCCGTATAGACGGTCCGTCGATCGAGAAACGTGTTCTATAAATGGGACATTATTTGCGATTTTTCATTATAAATGGTCATCGCATGGTTAGTTAGAAGTTAGAGTCTCTCGAGTCTCTGGTCTCTCCTTAATGTTTCCAATTGTAGCTGCAAAAACCGGGGGGGGTCAATTACCCAGCGACCTGCGATGCAAACTCACTCCAGCGTATTTATTCATGTCGAACAGCTAATGAGTCAATTGTTCGTGAAAGCGCTCTGCTGGTGGTGTGTTTTTCCCCTTTGTTGGTTTTGTGTGTAAGTGTGTGTGGGCTCACGTCTTCCTTCACGCACACGCAACACACACACACACACAAGAGGTAGAGGAAAACACGTGACACGAGCGAGGAGGACCGTGGTCCCCGGCGCATGTCCAGAACGTTCCAGGCTTTTGCAAGTTGTTTTCTCCAATAAAATTCCCTCTCGTCACCCCAGGACCACCTCTCCTCCAGAGGTGGGCCGCCTGACACGAAGCTCTGGGGGTTTTGCTAATCTTTGACACACTCTGCGAGAGATTGCCGTCTCACCCCTGGTTGAAATGCTAAGCTCTGGGAAAAATGACATTTTAATGGCCTTTTGCTGCTATTACCAGATGCCGCCCTTGTGCTCATCGTCAGGAATGCAAAGCTTCTTGACAAAACAATTTCCTTTTTGCTATCGGTCATGTGACCGTAGGGTCCCAGCTGTCAGAGTTTGCCGTGATTCTTGGAGAGCGTTCACGGGCGGCACGGTGTTACGCCAAGCAGCGCTGCCTCCCCGGACCCCCCGGGCTGTTCCTGCGTCGGCTTGAATGTATGTGTTTTTGTCAATTGGTGACTCCAGATGAATTCGTGGGTGGCTCCCCAGCCCAGCAAACCGTGATTCTGACATCTGCTCCTCACCACCACAAACCAAATGTGGAATTAAGCGTAGGTCAATACCTCAAAGCTGTTATGGTAAGTTTTTCCCCTCCCAAATTCGTTCTTTTGACTAGTAGGCAAACTGGAGGAAAAAAATGGAATTAATTTCTGTAATTTCATACTTCATTGTACACATAATCATTAATAATCCTTTGCTACTTAGTACAGGCTTTTAATATGTCTACATAGAGGCACATAGGTGATCTCCTCAACACTCTCTTAATAGAAAGTGTCTTTGTTTGCGCAAAGCCAAAGTACTTCGGCTTTGGTTTTGAAAAGCAACCTACTGCTACCACAGCTGATCTAAAAGCCTGATGGATCGGCCTCACGGAGCAGCTTGGTGCCATCTGTGGGACACAGACTAAGGTGCTCCGTTTCATCATCCTGCATCACTCAAGCCAGCACACCTGAAATAGGGTTATGCCATGGCCCAGATGCCCCATATCTCCTCGCCATCCCCAGGGTTTCGGGAGGAGATGGATCGAGGTGAGAGATGTAGCTCCTCCAACAGGCCTGGACCTGTCGCAGAAAACTTCACATCTGCTGCCCCCCCCACGATCACACGTCCACTGCAGTTACAGCTATAAGAGTTCAGACACATTTTCGCTCGTGTTAAATGCTGTGTTTGTTCCACATTTGCAACTTGCATAGCTATAATTTTCTTCATGCTGTGCACTAATTTAGCATAAGTTATGTCTTCATTTTTGGAGAAGCCTTTCCAGCACTTTTCTAATCAGAATACGCTGTGCACAAATAGAGAAATGCTCAGATATATTAATGGTGGATAAATAAGGGTATTTTAAGTCAAGAAATGAGTTTTTAAAAGTATCTCAATTGCCTGGGTGTCATTTTCATTACGGGGGTTCCTCCAGGTTCAGACCTTGGTCCTAACTGTAATGCTATCAAAGGGCCACCTTCACGTTCATGACTGATCTATGACCTCTTCGTGGATCACAGCATCATACAGCACTACGTGCTTCTTCTCGGTGAACATTTCAGCAGTCGATCACGGTCTTTGTAATAATGCATACAATTATTCAAATTGTGATTCATATTCATTCTGACCTATGGTTGAGACCGAGGCATCCTGCGGGTGGCCGTCACCCTTCGCTAGCACGGCTCACTTCTCACCATCGACAGGGGCGTCAGCAGACCCTCTGGCTCCCATTTTCAATCTACCCCCCTCCAACCCCAGCCCTTCATTCCGTCGCTCTCATCATTCACTCGCACCCTCGGTCTCCATCTCCCCCGGCGACGCTTTGTGTCCCCAGCATCAGCCCAACAAGGAAGGGTTTGCGCCCAGTTTATGGTGGGTGAGGCCAAAGGGGGGAGTGACATCGTGCCGGTGATACTTCTCGTTGTGGAGGCGTAGTAAGCAAACGCGGTGAAAGCTTCTTGCATGCATTTAAGCGTTTTCAACGGAGGCAAGGGCGCTCAGCCCACAGGAATCTCTGAATGCTTGAACTGTTGGGGAAAAAAAGAATGGGAGAAAAAGCAAAATGATTGCTTTAGCTGTCGCGTTCTGCGGTGCGAGTTTGGGCCGCTTCTGAAGGCATGAAAGATGCAGAGGTCAAGTTTCTATGCCAGATGAGAGAAGGACGTTTTTAAGCAGCATTGGATGGGGTCAGATGGGGCAGGCAGATGCCAGGAGACACTCTCTTGTACTGTCCAACTCCCTTGTGAGGAGCCAGAGCGGAGAGGAAAAAAAGAAAAAGACCGACTTAAGGTTGCTGGGTTTCTAAGATTTTTACAGCCTTGGATATTTCAATCTTATTACATTTTAATTAAGTTTCAATTTATTTTTTTCTTGCGCCAATTTTAAAAGTCTTGCTGCCAAGAATACAGTATTGGGCTGAGATAAACGCAGCAAACGGTACGGATTTAAGAATATGTCGAAAACGGTCAAAATGCAGCGCTTTCGTTCGTGAAATGGACCTGACCGGGGGCGGAGCCGAGACTTTTTGGAAGACAGGCTCCACCCACGCTCATTTGGCAGTCTGCAGGAGACCGGGAGGCCAGATGGCTGCCTGTCAAGCCTCCCTCTGTTTACGCTGTAGAGAGGACCGATAGATGGCGGCTGGTTCGAAACACGGCAACTGCACGGCCCAGCGCATTCCGATCGGTCGACTCGGTCATCGGCGGCGACCCGCTGAGCTACTGATCAACCGGCGCTCGCTTCGGCGCCCGAAAGAGGGCCGGCCTGTGGTCCGCCACGCGCCGCAGCTTCAAAAGCAACGCTAAAGACCAAACGGAGACTAACGAAAAAGCCGAGAAAGCCGAGGCAGGATTTCGTTTCTGTCCCCTCGTTCCTTTTATCAGTCGGCAGTTGTTTATCTGCATCTGAGAAACACGAGCGGCGAATGAGGCGGTGTCATAGCAACAATATTACCGGCGCCAACGGAAACACTCCCATGTGAAATTCGCTGAATTATCTCACAGAAGCAGACCGGCACTGTAACAGACTGAAGAGGGGAAAGGTAAATAACTTTAACAGCAGCGATCATCTTTACCAGCTTCACATTGTTTTGCTCGCTTTGTTAGAGCAACTGCCGATGCCATGGGATTTCCTTCGAACTGGGCACCGGAAAGCGAGCCGTCCCCATCCTGTGAATGTGGCTTGGCTCTGCTGCTTCTTCCCTCCCTTTAAACAAATCACACGTTTGATAAATAAGTAAAGAAAAGCGCGTGGCTCGGAGCTGGAGACAAACGAGGTTTTTGCATTATGGATAATATCCAGCTGTGGGAGCCCGCAGGAGGAAGGAGGGGAGACCGCGGTACAAGCGACTCAAACTCAGACACGTCAGAAGCAGACAGGTCTCCCCACGCTGGAGAATCCCAGCAGGCCGGTTTTAAGCCAGCACTGACAGCAGACTGACAGGGAAGACACCGCAGCGCGTGTTCCTCGAGGGGAGCTCTCTGGCGCCTCCTGTCCAACAAAGAAAGTACAGCGTGTGTTCAAGCATGCCTTACCGTGTCGGGCGGAAGGAAAAACCAGCTTGTCACGATACGGAGGTAATATGGAAACCGCAAAAAGAAGGAGCAGGTTCTTGCCCTCAGCCAGCAGGTCGATCCAGGAGGTCACCTGTGTTTGGGAAGGGACCTTACGTTGGAGACGTGGTCACTGGTCAGCGAGCAAAATAGAGTCCACTGAAGCCTGGGGCTCAAGGGAAGAGTAGGTGGTGGATGTTGGGTTCCTGTATTGAGTGGCTGTCATAATCACAACTGAGGCTACAGTTGCATCTTCAGCTTTATGGTAAAAAGGGAAAGTCTACAAGACATCCAGCGCTTAGAGCTTTGCATGGGTTGTGAACCTGGATCGCGATGGATTCGTGTTTCGGCTCAGCAGGCATTGTTGTGCTCCCTCAAAATTTCATGGTTGCAGGTTCAGACAGGTCAACTGGCAATTCTGCATTCCCTTTAAAGCGTGTTATGTGTCCTGACACTTTGAAGGAATCGTGTAGTGCCCAAGGTGATTCCAGCTACATGTTCCATTCTTCTCAGGGCTACCTTTGAATCACCACAACCCCAAATGGATAAGTGGGTTTTGGAAACAGACAGGAACGTACCACAGCGTGATGGATGACCCGAGTGGCGTAGTTGGTTAATAAAACGCACTGGGCCTGCAGGACCAGTTCCGCGATAAACGCTGGAATTTTTTCTAGCCACGCGAATGGCTCGGGATGCAGAATGCCTGCAACTCCGAAGCGCCAGTACCTTATTTGATTTGGACAAGGTCAGTGTTTAGAGAATGACTTTTGTGTTGGCCAGCGACACTTGCGTTTAGTCTTCCGGCTCATTCCGCGTTCGCCACTGCAGCACCGATGCCTGGGACGCGGAGCGAGGGTCCAGCAGGAGTTTGTGAAAGGAGGGTTTCGACCTCCTGAAGGGGACCGGCTGTTAGGTTTAATCGGCCTCTCCCTCGCCCCCCACGCGGACAATGAGACGCTCTCGTACACGCACCACCTGCAGGGTGACTTTTCATAAACGGACAGTCAGTCGTAAAACATCCGTCGTAAAACGTCCCTTTGTTCCGGTGGTCTATGACTGCGCCGTTGGCGAACGCACGGTTTAACGTCTAATTTAAAGGGTCTGCCGCTGTAGCTCCCTCAGGGTTCGGGGAAAAATAAAAGTTTCCGTCTAAGAGATCGAAATGAATTCAAGGATCTGTGTCCAACTGTACCCTTATATGCGAGTACGAACGGCCCCTTCATCAAACACGGCAATGAATAAATAAAGTACCTTTCACAGCAGCGATGATGAAACAATTATCCCCTTGCACACAATGCACTGCGAGCGTCCAAAATGATCAATAAATTCACACCGCACAGAACAGAGAGAACAAGGAGCGAGCAAGCAGGGGGCACGGAGAGACGATCACGCCATAAAAACTGCATTTCTTTGTGAAGCCCTGCTCACAACCGCACGTAGTCACTGCGGACTAAACCCAACGCGATCGTACAACGTGACGCTCCATCCCTCCTCCTTTTGGCCATCAGCCGTGTTGGCTAGTTTGTTGGGATTAATCCCCCCCGCTAACCGCTGTTTACCGGGATTAACGCCCTATCAGACCCCCCGCTTCCCTAGCTGAAGATCGCCGTGTCGTCTGGGTCGCTCTGGGAATGTTAGTTGAGAATTTTTTCAGGCTACAGCTAAATAAAATTTCGGCCACTTCAGATACTCGCAAATCTTCCTAAGGAAAACGGCGATGAAATTGAATTTGCAATTCAAATTTTCTGTGTTCACCGGTGGTTCGGTATTCGCCGCCGTACCGGCGGGCACACAAACGCGCCGAATGTTTAACGTACATTTTGCTCCTTTGAGGGAGGAACCCTAAACTGCTCAATTTCCAGTATTTTCCAGGGGGCTACAAGACATGAAAACAGTTGTACATGCAGGAGTCCCTCGGTATCCCAACTCTCTGTACCTGAACTTTCGCTATAAAGAGTCTTGAACATTAATACCTATATATCAGTAAAAAACTTTTGCTAAAATACATTTTAATTCCAAAGCTCATCTAAAATAGAGAAGAAACATGAATAAAATGAAAAATTAAAAAATAGCGCCCGTGTTGCGATAAACAATATTTATGTATATAAAGGAAAAGTTTTCGAAAAGGGCTCGCGCATGTCTTACTCGCTGTTTCCACCAGTTTCCCTTGGTCTGAATGTGTTGCGACCACGTTTACGCCGCATTTTGTTTTTATATAAATTGTTAATTTAAATGCCGTGTCGGCGGTGACGTGAAACGGGCCGTCCGGTACACACGGCACCGCGGTATAAACGCACGCGAACGACAACGTTAAACGTTTTCTAATGAGGTAACTGCTGTTTATCGTGTTTAAGTCACGGGTGGGTGGTTTCGCAGGCGTTTTCCGACGCGCTGCGAGCGCGGCGTTTATTTATTTACCCCCGTTTAAAAAAACGTCAAACGGGCGCTCGGCGTCCGAAAAATCTGGTATCCGACGCGAAGGAGACGGGACGAAGGAGATTCCGATCCCGAGGGATTAGCGCCTTAAAGCTGAAGTTAAACCGACTTGTCTGCATATGTTTGAATAACAGGAGAATAGTTATCCCTGCTTACGGTGCAACAGCGGTTACATTAAACACGCTGCCAATTCACTTGGCGCAGAAAAAACATTTTCATGTATGTCTATATCCAAAAGAAACACGTCACGCAGTCCGTCCGCAGTAATAGGGCACCGATTTTCAACAGGCTTCCGTTTATAATTGCTTACAAATGTTGCCGTCGAGGAGAAACTTGGTGCTGTTTAGATTACTGTCCTATTAACCCACGAGTGCAAAGAAAATGTGGCCTAACAAGCGCTCGACTCCGGCACAAAGTGCAACTTGTTGTTTATTAGTGTTTTCTCGTTCTTACGCGGTTTGTTCTGCTGCCGAACCTCTAACTCGCCGCATCCCGTGAAGATGCGGCCCTTTATCCTGTACCACAGACTGGAGCGGCCAGGCGAAGAAGTGAGCATCACTGAAAACCTGTTTTAACTCTTTAGCAAGCTATTGAAATGAGGGAGACTGGTTAACTTTTGTTAGCTAGTTGTTTGAATAAGTAGGAGGTTAGTTAGCTGTAGTTATCTAGTTGTTTGAATAAGTAGGAGGTTAGTTAGCTGTAGTTATCTAGCAATTTGAAAAGTAGATTAGTTAGCTGTAATCATCTAGTTGTTTGAATAAGTAGGAGGTTAGTTAGCTGTAGTTATCTAGCAATTTGAAAAGTAGATTAGTTAGCTGTAATAATCTAGTTGTTTGAATAAGTAGGAGGTTAGTTAGCTGTAATTATCTAGTGATTTGAAAAGTAGATTAGTTAGCTGTAATAATCTAGTTGTTTGAATAAGTAGGAGGTTAGTTAGCTGTAGTTATCTAGCGATTTGAAAAGTAGGTTAGTTAGCTGTAATCATCTAGTTGTTTGAATAAGTAGAAGGTTAGTTAACTGCAATTATCTAGTGATTTGAAAAGTAGGAGGTTAGTTGTTGTAGAGGTTGGTAGTTAGCTGTAATATGTTAGCTATTCAAATGAGCTTAAGACTGGTTAATTATTATTAACTAGCTATAAGAAGCAGGAAACCGGTTAGCCGGTGAAATGGGGCGCTTTCATCTGCAGTGTTTGGTGCAGAGAATTTCCCGTCTCTGTAGTGGCCCCAGGTCTACAGAACAACTCCAGAAGTGAAATGAACTGGGGCAGATGCCAAGTTTAAAGGGAATTCCATTAACACTTTATCTTCACAAGCTGTAACTTGATTTATAAAGCTGGAAACAGCTGATTTGAGGTTTCACAGGGAAGTTATGCAGCTATTCAGCAAATTAATCTTTTATTTAAAAAGTTTATGTAACAAGGAGGACAACAGACACATCAATACTTTAAAATGTCACACTGTGCTTCAAAAAGTCCGTTTCCTCTGTACCGCATCTCTAATGGCTCGTCGTGTATTTGCAAATCTTTTGAATTGCATGTTAATATTTCCCAGAAAATAATGAAAGTTTCAATTGGAAAGATTTTACATTATTTAATTAAAGCACAGAAGTAAATTAATAAAGAATCGCATTCCGTTATTTCCAGTTTTTAAACAAAAGAGCTCTGGGGGGTGCTGGAGAATTCTGACTCCCGGGGAATAAATCTCTCTGGGGGAGGAAAAAGAACCAGGAACCATCCATTAAGAAGCACGAGAATCTCGCAAAGTCGATCCTTCAAACTGGCCCAAGACCAGTATAAAGTAACGCAACTGGACGTTGACTAGCAGTGAAAGCGTTTCAATACCAATGAGCAGCATCTCCAGCACCAGCGTCCAAACCAAACGTCTTGCCAAAACCAGGCGCTGGTAGTTAGAAGATGTACTTGTTAAAAAGGCTAGATCCTGACACCCCATTAAATTTCTTACCTGACAAACTGCATGGGGGAGACAAGTAACCAATGACACGCGTGTCCCGCAGCCTGACGCCACAAGGACTGCCCGAAAACCCGACTCGCAGCGGGCAAAGTGGCTAAAGTGGGCTAAAAAATCAGCGAGTGTCTGTATTTTGGGGTCCGCCGCCTCCCCCTTTTTTTCACTCAGCGTTATGATTCAATATTCTGCTTCAAACTGAAGATTGTTTTTTTTTTGTACCCCCCCCACCCCAACTACTCAGCCCCTTTACACTCCCAAGAAACGTCTGGACTGCAGTGCAGATTCTCTGTCATGGCTCATTAAAGATTAAACAGCAACCGCTCCTCTGTGTTCGGCGCTCTCCCCTGCCCAGCCGCTTTCCGAGCCCCCCGAATCTCTTCCTCGCTTATGAACAGTAAACAGAAAAACGGAGCGCCACGTCCCAGTGATGCCCGAGATGCAAAAGGTCAGGTTTCAAAGCGCCGGGTGCAAATGTGTCTAAAAGCAATAATGAAAGGCAAGATGGATCAGAAGTGTTCTGCAGGCGGCCAGCAAAGCTTTTGTTTCTGACATTAAAAACACACAAAGTGTAATTTTTCCTGGAATACTTGTACCGCACGGTTTTCGCTTCCATTTCACGGTTTGCAAACTGCGGACGCCAGCGGACCAGGCGAAAGACGAACGCACGTCCGCAGCAAGGAACCGAGACCGGAATCTCGAGCCGTGTCAGTAAGTCGAGGTCTGAAGCCACATCACTTGCTTTGGACGTTTTACCACGTCTGTTTAGGGAAGGGTCACCGAGGGTCGTTCCGGGTCTCATGCGCCAAGTTCAACCAGACGTGCAGTCGATTCCGTGGATTCCGCCCCCTTCGTGCCAGTACCCAGCATGCACCAGGCCCGCAATGAGAGAGGGAAACTGCAGCTGCACTCGGATCTGCAACTCGTACCTGAGAGGTTTCCCCCGCCGAGGGCCTCAAGATGGTTTGACTACAATGGCTGCTACCACAGTCACACCTCCAGGCGAGTTCTTCAGGTCTGAAGGCCATGGTCAGGGTTGGCTCAAGGCTCATCCAGCTGGTTACCAGTTAGCTGTGGAAAAGTTCCAGCTGCTCCCCTTAAACGTGACACATTATGACTCGGGGTCCCTCCTCAGCCCCCCACCCAAGTTTAAAAAGATGGCGTTTTCTGGTTAAAATTGTTTTGTTCTACTTTTCAATCTTGTTGAAGATGAAATGAAACACTGGGACCGGCCCTTGTTTTCCTCCTCCAGCTCATTAAATCGGAACCAAGTGATAATAACAAGACACGGGAACTCTCGGGGGTGTTAATAAAGTGTACACCTTCTCCCAAAAAAATAAAGGAAAATGAGGGCAACTTTCATTCCACTGATTTAAAAAAATAAATAAATTTGTTAAAGTTGGTAAATTCGAGGGCTGATGAACGTGTTTGCAATCTCAAAGAGGGATTAGTTTCGCTTAAGAAGGTGGTTTTTCGCACAGGTCGAATCGACGGTTCAAATGGTCGGCCGGTTAGATTGGCTGGATGGTGGAGGGATTGGAAAAAGGGAATTCTTTGCTTCCCTTTCATGCGAAAGTTAAATTTTTTTCTTTGTCAAAGGATCAGCCGTGCTAGAACGGAGGGATGAAGCAGAGCTGTGCTTACAGGTACCCCAAGTGTACACACTCCGTCTGGAGAGTTAGAGAAAAAAACATCTCCGACTTTGATCGCCTGACAAGGACATTATCACAAAGCAGGTACAAGTACGTATAAAAAAGCTGCTTTTATTGGACGCTCAGCTATTTTGTTCCAGCTGAGCACCTTTGATGACTCAAGTGTCTTGGAAGATGCGGCCGATGAACTGCGCTACCTGGGGTCGCCTTCTTCCGCTACGGCCGAAACACACCAGGGGACAAGGGAAAATCCAGCCGTCGTGAAAACGGTTTGCAACTGTGTGCAAAAGGCCGAGTTGTGAGGGCCTGAGACGGACACGAGAGCGGGCTTCATACGCGGCGTGAGTGGTGCTGAAGGTCACGGTGCTTCACTTCCCCGATAGTGTAGCCTTGGATGTGGGCAGATAGCACTAAGATGCTCGGCTGTGACTTATACGGTTTCACCATATGACAAAGTAATTACAGGTCTTTTTTTATTTATATATATATATATATATATATATATATATATATATATAGAGAGAGAGAGAGAGAGAGAGAGAGAGAGTGTACTGCAGGGTGCAGATATTACTCTTTTGCCGATTTAGATCCTTATCGTTCAGACCCTTTTTCAGGGCAAGACGTTCATCCCCTCTGTGTTCTGACCTGCCTCCCCCCCCCTCCCCCCCGTCGCTTCCAGGACTCAAGTTTTGCCGATATTGGATTAAAGATTTTATTCAAGTTCAAGCACTTTCTTACTCAGCATCCTCACCTTGTCGGCCCCAGGTGTGTGTGTGTGGGGGGGGGGGGGGGGGGAAAATATAAAAAATTTTTTCCCTTGTGAGAAGCAAGAAAAAT
>UFQX01000193.1:0-53450 GCA_900497675.1 Arapaima gigas | reverse complement strand
TGGGGGGGGGGGGGGGGGGGTATCCATCATTCTCCAGTTCAGACGAAATACCACCTCAGGGCCCATAGCTGGTGAGACAGCGTTCGCTGGATGTGGATTAATCCAATGGAGGACGGCAGGACTCTCCCTGCGGAAGGTCAAATGCAGCTGGGGCAGGACTAAGCTGAACTTACCATCTTTAGGAGGCCCTTCGGGACAAGAGGTGGTTCAGTGTCCTCATGTGACTCTCTGAACTCCACTTTGCAGGTAGAAACGGGCTGAAAATGGTCTAAGGGGTCCCTGAATACCCCGGTGAGGGAGGAGAGAGGTCTCAGTGTGCACAGGGGGTCTGACCTTGGCGATCCAAAAAAGGAGGCCAGCTTCCCATGTTAGATGGTGCAAATATAAACACATGACGTGTCTGCTGTTCACAGTGCAGATTGAGGGCCACCGGGGAGATGAGGGTGTGACGCTGCTCCCTGCAGCATCCATACGGAGTCAAATAAATTGTCCATATGGGTGATTAAACCATGTATTTAGTTTGAGTCTGAGCACTTGGACATTTCTGGTGGAGACTGAAAGGGAAGGGGATGTGAACCAGCAACCTTCAGCTCCAGTGTGATGCAGTTAAGTGGTTAAATGCGGGACCTGTCGGCAAAAGAGGTACAAACATGGTAGGTGCTGCAATAGTCACCGTGGTGGAAGGAGCCAGGTTTGAGTCCTCACTACCGTCGACGAAGGTGCAAACCCTGGAAAGAAGAATTATTGCAAATGAACCGTACAGCTGTCTATATAACATTGTCACCTTGGACACGGGTGTCAAATGAGCACGAGATAAAATATAGATAAAGGTGCTGATGCCGCAGCATCCCAAGCCGGACTGGTTCATGCATGTCGGCACGTACTACGTGTATAAAGCGCGAAGGCTCGACGGGCCTAAAGGTGCCCGCAAGCTAAGCAAACAGCTTCTGATGAGCTTCCATCTGGTGTCCGTTCGCAGTGGACGGTCCAACTCCGCTGAGCCGGGGAGCTGCTGCATGTGACAAAAAGATAAACATCTTTTTTATTCAAAGATTTGTCAGCATGCAGTGAAAAAAAAAAAACAAGATGACAAATTACACCACCATGTGTCTCTCTTCACACTCATCCTTCATTCGATGGAGATGGGGGAAGTTAAAGAGGAGAAAAGTAATTCAGAACTTGCACAAAATATATGCACATACTCTTTGGTTGTGTGTGTGTGTGTGTGTGTGTGTGTGTGTGTGTGCGTGTGGGCACGGATCCGAGTGCGTCTGCAGCATTTCGCTGGTATCCTTATTGACGAATACATGCATTTTGTAAATCTCTTCTCTACAGACTCCCAGCTTTACTGTTCTGTCAGCTTGATTTGCTTGTAGATGCATTTTTATACACTGTATGAAAGTGTGTTCACACCGGAAGGTACCGTCCCGTGGGAATGAGGGGTACACCACCAGCGCGCGTGTGTTCTGCACCCTTCGCCCTCTCCGGCCCCGATGCCGGGCTTCCGCCGCGTTTATCGCACCTTGCAGAGTAAATTTAAAGCATAAATTATGTGTGACAATACCAGCCTCCCTCACATATTCATTCTTGAATAGAAAATTTGTAAATATGAGGACGATTGTTGAACCATATGGACAACATGCTCTCAAGGCTATTTATTTATCCTCACTATGGGGGTCCTTGCTGCACCGATAATGAATACTTTGTAGTTGCCCGTGCAGCATTAAACAGTTATGGTTTTGCGGTCTTGCTGAGGGTCCAGTCTCTCAGCCATAATGAATGAGACGGCACTTCAAAGGTGTCCTAGGGCCATTTCTGGCCTTTGTGGCAAGGAAAGTTGGTTTTGTAACATGAAACGGAATTTCAGATTTTGTCAGACGGCAGAGAAATGCCTTCTCCGATTTAGGCAAATAATACAGCCCGTGTCTCACGTCTGCCTTAACTGTACAAGTATTTGCTTTCGATGCCCTCACCAGCCACTTTATTAGGTACTTAAGCGGAGGATCGGGCCTTCTTTGGCCCCAAGAGCGGCACGATTTTGGTCGCAGAGTTCTTGTTGCATGTTGGAGCAGTGCGTTCGCACAACTTGTGCAGACTTTCATTCATTCTGCTACCGTCCCAACCATTCCCAAAGATGGTCTACTGGCTTGAGAGGTGGGGACTGTGTCGGTTGTTGGGGTAAAGGGGATAAAGACATTTGGTGACTCAAGCCCACGTGCCATTGACAATGACTAGGTGCTTCCATCCCTTTATGGGTGCAGGATCATCCTGAGATACTGTGTACATTGTGAAACGGCACGTCATCCTGCTGGGAGAATCGGTTTGAGACAAGCCAGATTGACCATAAAGGGGTGAATGCGCCTAGTCGGTATCGGTGGTACAGTCATACCCTATGGCGTTCAGATGATGCTGAGATGGTACTGAAAAATGATTCCATGCCCTGAAAAACCTTCTCATAAGCCAAGAACCCATTAGAGGAGGTGGCAGTCAGAGCTGTCAGTTTGTTATTTGAAGGTTATGCGTTCAAAACCTTGTCTTACTGTACAGATCAAGGTCTTTACCTTGAATCGATACAGTACAAACACCCAGCTGCTTAAAAGGGTAAATCATTGTCATGTTCATTCTCTGATGTGTTAAAAGGTATAACAGTTCCAAATAATTCAGAATAAACTCTCTGTACTTAAATACCTGACGTGCTATAGCCTGGAGCTCCGTGGACAGCAGATAAGCAACGTTACCATTTCCAATGGTAGATGTGATTGTGTTCATTTTTGAGAGACCTGAAATAATGAAACCGACACTTCCTGGTTAACGTGAGACCACTACAGGTCATCGAGAAAGAACCAAGGATGACAGAATAGACCAGAGTGTGTGACTGTGGTACCAGGTGATGTTTAGAGAAACAGGGAATGAGGCAGCATTCCCATGCAAAAGACCAATGCAGCAGCCACAAAGGATTGTTGGCGGGAAAAGGTGGAAGATTCTCTGAAGTTTGTGGGACGAAAGGGCAGCGAACACATTACGGCACAGCTCCTCGCTGGACTCTGGCCATTATTTTTCAAGATGGATCAAGGCCAGATGGTGTGTGGGGTATTTTAATGACCACTTTGGGAAAAAAAGTGTTCACTTGTTTCCAAAGCACTCTGCCTGCTTGGTAGTTCCACATACAAAAGGTCCAAAATCACCAATCTGTCAGCTGCAGGTCCAACATGGTGGAGCAAACACTGTTTGTTTAGACCTGCTGAATCCTCCCAAAGTTCAAGAATGACCCATTCCTTTCAGTCCAATTTCTCTTCTGGTAGCTATGCTAACTTGCTTCATGCCATCTGTCATGATCAGTTACATTTCCTACTCATTTTATATGCACCTACTCATGTAATGTGTTCCAAAAAAGTATTGGACAGATCGCCCGTACTTCAGCAACATGTCTCCTTCTAAAGCCCTTAGTCTTGATTCTCCTTCAGTTGTGTACCTATCAAGTAGCAAGCTGGCCTCCTTTGGCATTTAGAACAACAGGTATTTGTCTGCCAAGGGTTTCACAAGATGCTGGTTACATTGTGCAGGAGTGCTGTACCGCGTGGAAACTGTGTTGAACAGTTTGGTGCAAACTGGATGGCAGTACAGTCTTGCAGCGAACTGCCCTTTCCACCTCATCCCAGAAGTTGCTCAAGAAGGTTGAGACCCAGAAACCTTCACTTTTCACGCCATTCTCTAAACCCTTAAAACGGTTGAGCATGAAGAGCAAAGGACTAGACCGTTTTGGAGATGCTAGAATCAGCAGCTCTAGTTCCACCTAACTTGTCACTTATAAAGTTAAACTTCACTATTTTTGGCCATTCCAGCAGTAAGTGATGCTAGAAACCCTGGCCTGCCTGATTTATACTACACACTGCAGTCGTGTGACATGACATTTAAGAAAGAACAGTTTGTATGAAGGTGGGGGTATGAAGGTACCTAATAAACTGGTAACTCACTGTATAAGGAGGAATTTTTAAATCATCAAAAAAACATTAAATAAATCTCTGCTGATAAATTTACGTTTAATTATGTAGGAGATCCTGTTTTCCAAAGCAAACCACCAACACCAGAGATACATACACAATTGTTGAAGTACAGGCACTTAGTTCAACATCACTGTTTGCCAGTGCACATTATGCCAAGAGCAGCATAAGGAATTGATTCCAACCTTTTTCGTATTAAACACAGTAAAAATGTTTGTAACAGGGAGGACATCAGAGGAGAAGTGGGTTTAAAAGGTGGGTTGAGGCATTGAGCAGCTCTGAGGGAGAGAGGGAGCCCATTCCACCACATTTGAGTCAAAACAGAACCTTCAGATCTCCTGCGAGTGGGATTAGGTTGAAGATCACAGCAATCTTGGCAGAGTATAGTGAATGATGTGGCCCAACAGGTAGAAGATCCACAGATGGTCCTGTAGGCTCTACGCAGTGTTGAATTACAACAGGAAGCCAGTGGAGAGGCGAGGAGGGGCAAGAGATGTAAATCCCCTTGGGCCTGCAGCTGTGAAAGGAAACCCCACTTGTAAAACTAGAATGAAGCATCTGAGCAAAGCAAGGTGTATTTACATGCAGTTAAAGAAAAAAAAAAAACAGGTTGGACAGAAAATGAGATGTGTGAAGAATTAAGGCGATGACCCAGGAACCAGTGTGATCACCCAACACGCCCTAAACACACACCTTGAACAAAACCGCACACAAACACTGGCTCCAGCAAGCACAAACAAATAAGTTTCAAACAAAGAACAGTTACGTGACCACACCGAAACGTCTTGCTCCGAAGGTGTCTTTAGCTTTACATGCAAACCATCAAAATAATATTGCATAAACTGTTCTGGCTGGTATGAAAGCAGGTGGTCGGAAAAGGCCTTCGCCTGGTTTGAAGGCCGAATCCGAACTCGCTCGCGAGCGCAGCTTAATGCAGTCTTTTTCAAAAACAATAAATCGAAGCGTAAGAACGCCTTCATCCCACGACAGTGATTTTTTTGAGGATTTGTTTGGCGCACAAATTTAATCCATTTGATTAAAAGCAAACAAATGGAACAGAAATACAAACAGGCACCTGAATCTCATGCTGCTTGAGCTTTGACGGATTAAACCATTACGGAAAACAAATTGTTTAGAAAAGGAAAACATCCCACGTCGCGCGGAGGAGATCCGCAGTTTTATATTGGATCAAGCAGGGGGCGCAGCAGCTGAAGAGCTGCGAACACAAACCGTTCTCTTCGCAGCTGTTGAACCGATGCTGCAGCCCCAGGGGGGTCAGTTTCCATTAATTCGTCCAAATCGAGTAGTTAATTTGGTTACTTTCAGTTAGGTGGGCAAATTCAATATGCTGGGATGTATTTAAGCCTTAATATGCTGCCTGTTCAACTTATGAACCTGTGGGAGCGACATTTTGACATGCCCTTACTATCCACGTTGTTCGCGATGTTTTCCTTCGTTCACGTATTCTTACAGTTTACGATTGATGTTGTTTGAGTTCAAATGAGTTCAGAGTGAGGTCATAAATGTTTAAGGATAATGCTGTTTGCGTCGGTGTCACAAGGGATGCGAACAACGTTGTAAGGACGCGTCTTGTTACCATGAGTTCCGTTGCTATGACTGTAATCGACGGGTATAAAAATGGAGCTGTGACGTCGCTCGAGGAGACCCTCTTCGGGAGACCCTACGATGCCATTTCGGGGATGCGACGGGTCTCCCCTGCGCATCGAGTAAAAGACCTCTGCAGCCATAAGATGGTTCCGTGTCTCTTCCTTGAAGGTTTCTGCTTCACAGAGCAGGTTGAGGTTGTCAGATATCCCTAGACAGAAACATTTCTCTGACAAACCACACATCCATTCATAGGTTGTTTTGTTCACGTGTCCATTTTCCCCTCCTCAATATAAAGGGACTCGTTGCACATCCGTAATTTTTTGGGTTCAGTTCTGCCCCTCGTTGACCAGTTCATCTCGCGTGTATGGACCTCATCTGAAAGACTGAGGAACTTCAGACACCGACTGGAGATGAGGGGTACTAAGGCAGCAACTGGCTCCTATTGTTTGGATGCTCTTTACTGCCATCTATGGGCTGGTAGGTAAACAGTTCAAATTCACTGAGCTACAGAACTTTTAAAAACGCAAATTTAAAAGATAAAAAATTATAATGTTTGGAAGTTCAGAACATTTAAAACATGAGCATTTGTAAACTGTGCTTTGTGTTGAGAACCAGGATGCCTGGCAGCCTGGATGTCTAGAGCTGTGGGCGTGATGTCTGTTACCCAATCCGTGTTTGGAGGCAAGCAGACGGATGAGCGCAGACAACCCATCCCTTAAGAGATCTGACAGAGTGCTGATATCCATTCCGCCCATGAAATATTACACAAATGGGTGACCGAATGGACCTGCTGATGCGTCCAGATGTTTTAATGCAGCAGTTTCAATGGAAGTGCGTTGCTCCAGACATACAACAGAAGTTCCCTCTGGACCTTGAACCAACATTGTTTTGCCCAGGTAGACAAACCACTTACAGCTGCCAGCAGCTTCCACACACCCGAGACCTTCTTGTACGAGTTACGCAGGCCGTGAGAGGCTGAGATGCTCCTCTGCGGACAGGGAGGGTCTCCAGCCGGGGTTGGGGGGCTGGAATAAATACAAAAATATTCCACATTTGAAAATTGTGAGCAAGATTTGTTTGTCTGCTGAATCATATTCACCACCATCCTCAAGCTGGATCTTTCTCAGCGTGGGCCCTGTCGTTTGTTTTTCGTCCTCACATCAACTTCCCTGCTTTGAATTAAACACCACATTAGTACCTTTGATGTTATATTGTACTACTTCAAAGCCTAGAATACATGAGCGATGACCTTCAGGTAATTATGAGATTATATTCCCAGCAGTGTTTCCCCCTCTTTTCTGTGAGGCACTGAGGCAGAAACGCCGACACGAACACCTACCCATAAGTAAGCCGCCATTCCTATTGTTTCTTTGTGCTCACCTGAATAGGTGTGGGTATTTATGACTGAACGCTGGCCGTGTGTGAAGGTGCAGCTCTGAAGCACTTGTTTTACGTCATTGTGATGCAAAGAATGAGTGTGAAGATTACCCACAGTTCCATTGTTTAGCATGCTGTATTTCTTTATGAGCGACTGTAAGGTGTGGGATCCTTACAGGGACACTCGCCAAACCCCGGGCGCCTGGTGTCCCGAAGTAGCAGGTTGAGGCTCTGAGTTGACCAGAAACCAGGTGAAGGATGAGAACCCGAAGGATCGACCAACATGGCTTGATACCCCAACATCAAATGAGCAACTTACCCACTCAGCAAACCAACCTGTCAGCTACCTGCTCCTTTTGGGGGGGGTCTCCACTTCTAATTCTTGAATTTGTGCCAGAATCTATAGGATCTATAGGATGTCTGTTTGCTTGTCTGTCTGTCTCTTTGTTTGTTTGTTTGTTTGTGTTTAGCTTGTTTTCTCTAAGGTCGGTCACAGCTTTAGTTTAGCTTCAGTGCACACTAAGCTTACAATGACTCACCCATTTATACAGGTGGGCACGTTTTACCGGGGTCGGTACCTTGATCAAGGCTATTACAGCAGGAGTGGGATTTGAACCTCTAGCGGAAAGGAACTGCAGTCTGGTGAATAAATACAGACATAATTAAACAAGTAAACTAATGAAATAAAAGTGTGATGATTTCTTCCAATTTGTTTTATGACAACCTGTTAAAGACTGAATGTTTAATTTTGTTTGGAACCCCTCAGCTAACCGATCACATCCAGTAGTTAAAGAGACTTTCATTCCTCTTTAGCTTATAAATGTCTTTACGGGGCCGAGGAAAACATCCATTCGGGTAGCCGGTAAACCGCCGTCAGCTGCTTTAAGTTGATTCGTCGTATTGCCTGGTGAAACAAAGCAGGCGATTCACGTCAACTAACTGGACGGACAACGCGAAGCCGCCGTCTTCTCAAAGAAAGAGATCTCGGCCCGTTTTGTCGGACAGCCTCATTTCTCTTTCGCATCAAGGATGTTCTCGAGGACTATTAAGGCTCGGCATCTGGAAATTGGGAGGCAACGGATCTGGACGTGAGCTGTCAATAGGATTCGATAAAGCCGGATATCTGCACAGCACTCCCCACATCTAATGCGTGACGTTACCCACGATGCCCTAACAATGGCCATCGTGAGAAGGCGTCACTGCTCCCCGTGCTGCACGAGGAAGCAGAACGTCACCCCCGTCCACAGTCTAACCCCCGTTTCTGACGCCACTCGACGGATCCATCCCAGCCCATTTGCATTGCAAACGGCGCTTAGTCGTTCCGGCGGGGCCCAGATGAGGAATAGCGACTGCGGACGGGCCGGAGCCTCGGCTGTCTGGCGAGACAGGTTCCGCTTCGCTCCGAAACGCTGCTGCAGAATATCAATGAGGAATCCGAGAGCATCTTCTGTCAGGGGTCAGGGAATGAGGAGCAGGAGAGCATGCTGTGTGTGTGTGTGTGTGTGTGTGTGTGTACATTTATGTTCTTGTTTTCCTATTGTACGATGGCACGTTTTTAAAAATCTAAGCCCTGCATAGAGGGATAGTGAAACGCGATATTGTCAGAGAGAACCGCTCAGAGAGAACAAGCTTTTAGTCTGGAGCAAGTAAATAAAAAAGTAGACAGACGGACAGACAGCGCTGCAGACGGACAGCTGTTCCGCACACCTGATGATGCAGGAGCACAGGAGCGGGCCGAGCAGCTGGAGAAGAGGAGGAAGGAAAAAACCTGGCGCAGGTTTTTTTGTTATGAATCGCAGCCCCTTACGAACGCGTCGCTCGAGGTCCGGGCGACTGTTAAAACGCAGAAGTCGGTGCGGCGTGATATTAAACGCCGCCACCCCATTCCCCGCCGGAGAAGTTCGCTAAAGCGTCGGCCTGCGCCGCGCGTTTTTCGTTTTATTTCTTCTCTTGTTAAACATGCGAGCAACAGTGGCGGCAGCACGACCTCTACCGCGCAGTACTTCTCTCCCACTTTCTCACCCTTTTCTTTTCCTTCCCTCAACCGCCACGCGGTTTAAACAAGTGTAAACTCATTACGGTCGTCTTTCCCTCCTTTTCCCACCTCAACGTGCTGTTAAACACATGTTGAACTGTTCAGTATTTGTTTATTTTTGAGTTTGATCTTGTTCATTGCACCGCTAGATAGATAGATAGATAGACGGGGGCACCTGCTACTGCCACTGCCTCACAGGTTCGAACCTATACATGGTAAGGACAGCCAGAGGATCCTCTGGGAAGAGAGGCTTTCGGGGTTGGCACTGGTTCATCCAGGAAGGTCACGGGTGCCCCGCCCTGCCTGCAGGCGACACGATCCCCAAGGAGCAGACTGTCACAGCTCCCGCCTGCCGCCCCCATGGAGACACATCATAAATCAGCCCCAAACCCTGGTGACGGGTCCCTGCTTCCCCCAGAGTGCTCTGCTGGGAGACGTACGATGGGCTGCCACACAGTGCCTTCGGGGGGCCCGCCCCTTCACCTCTGCAAGGCCGCCCTCGCTAAGGTCCAGTCCCCTGCCAACCC
The DNA here is from genome assembly GCA_900497675.1 of Arapaima gigas. Taxonomy (NCBI): domain Eukaryota; kingdom Metazoa; phylum Chordata; class Actinopteri; order Osteoglossiformes; family Osteoglossidae; genus Arapaima; species Arapaima gigas. The sequence goes on along the minus strand of UFQX01000193.1, from coordinate 43,902 downwards.
CAACGCTGGGTCACTGCCCCAACAACCCTCCTGCCAAGCGACGCCCCCCTTTGGTCCAACCTCTGACGCCCCCCTGGTGCTGCCCGTCTCTGTTGGAGGATTCCACTGCAGCTGGAGAAATAACTCAGCGTCTCCCAGCTTCCAAGCACCACGGCCAAGTTGTGTCACCTTTCGTCCTCTGCTGCTGCCGACTGTTTGTTTTAAAATCCATTTTGCTACAGCGCAAAATATAAATCTCGCATCAGTGTTTTCACAGGATCGCGGCAAAAAATTAGGATTTACAGTATCTGCGTGTAGGATAAATCAGAACACATCTCCTCCCAGCGCAGCACTCGAAAGGTCAGATCACAGTAAGTGCCAAACAGGAGGAGCGCAGAGGGACTGTGAAGCGGCCCGGGCGTGGGACGCTCAAATAAGAGTAACGGAAAAATGACACAGGGCCACGCTCTGCTGAACGTTCCCTCGGTTCCTCGGCGTATTATTGCACCAACTGTTCCCCGATTCTCTCGCAGGTTTCCACAGTCTCCTCAACTGCCTTTTATCATATATGAACGGGATGTGGAATGAAGCAATAAGACAAGCTCATTCACACTGACTGCTCCACTTTGAATTTGTATCCAGAGGATTTAATGTGATCATAAAAGCTGCAGAGAATAAGATTCTGTATTAAGCGCTGCCTTGTTTTCAGACCGGCTCCTGGTTTATTTGCCCCTGTATGGTGGCTTTAAAGATGGTGGGATGTAGCGAAAGGCAGGCTGTTTTTGTCTTCGGTGTTGCAGTCTCTCATAACCACCGAGAAATTTTCTAAACTTACAGACGCCCTCCGGTGGTGAGAGTGAACACTGCGCGTGAACTGCGGAAATGTGGGACAGCGAAGACAGCCAACGCCACTGTGAGACCGTGGGGGATCCTCTGTAGAACAAGCAATTAAAGAACAAAATAAATATTGTATTTCAAAGGGCAGCTGGTGGTCTGTGCAAAGTGACGGCTGCTGTGGGCGTGCACCCGCACCGATACCGCTCCCAGGTCCGGCGGTGACACCCCGACAGGGATCTGTAGCGAAGCAGCTCAGATGCGGGTCACTTCTTGGATTCCATCCATCCCACTGCGCACAGACCAGCTCCTCGTGGTTCCTTTGGTTCATTAAAAAGGCCTCGAGCAAACCCTGCTCTCCGGTGGGAGGGAAATCTGCACGGAGCCCCCCTAGTTAAACACACTAGCAGTGACGCCGACTCTAATGAGGCTGAGGACTGCAAGGTGCATAATGGAACTGTGAAAGGTCAGATATACATCACGGTGGGCTGAGGAAATGTCGGCCCACTTCAGAGAGCCAGGTCCGGGAATCCGTCCGAGAACGGGATGAACTTCAGAGAGCATCACGAGGCCCTAACAAGCAGGGACGACAGTCCTCATTCCTCCCCGCCTCCAGCAGTGTGGCCAAGGGAGGCCGGGCTTTCAAGAAAGTTGGACTTCTTTTTTATTCTTCCTCTTTATCTCGCAACTCCGCTCTCTCTTAGTAATCCGTGGTTAGAGGCACGCGGCACTGCATGCTACGCAGCGCGAACAGGGGAAGACGATGCGGCCGAGGTTAATGCGTTTGCTCGACTGTCAGCGGTCGACCGTACCGATGTGTTTCGCACATCCTAGAACGCACTTTCTGTTTCTGACGGGAGTCGGTTTGCAGGATAAATAAGTAAATGATACAAGTCTTGTCCTGCGCTGTAAGTGAACGAGTTTTGAGATGAGAACATGGCCCTGTGTTGTATCGGTCTCCATGTTACTGAGTTCCAAAGCCTGTTCCTGTTAGGGTAAATAGAGGTCAATTATTAACTGGTGATGCCCTTTGAGTTTTCATTTCGCTGGTATGATTTGCAGAGGGTTTCTGTTTGAAGTCTGAAAAAATCAGACGGTTAATATCGGGATTTGCCTGACAGCCCCTGTTAAATCTTTAAAGTGCCGCTGTCTGTTCTGAGAAGTTCCCTGCCAGGCTCTTTTCGATCAAGCATCGTGCCGCCCACGCAAGTACCGTCCTGCCTGTCCCCAGGTCTTTGCTGCACTGCCACCTCTGGTCCGCCATGCGGAGTCCCGTCGAGACGAAACACTTTGTACCTCTGATGTTTGGAATTTGAAATAGCGTTTCCATGTGCTTAAAGAGCAAGTTGCTGCAAATCTGTGGAGCCAGCAGAAGCCCTTGCGATGAAAGGTCTTCTTTTTTTCTAACTCAAAGGCCACTTCCACGGAGCGAGACTTCCTACGTGGCAGTGGTGGCTCCTGGCTGCTGTCCTTGACAGAAGGGAGAAACAACTGCTGCAAAACACACAGGTGGAACTCCATGCAGATGGGCTTGTAGGAGCTGGTGGCAGCCGGTGCTGAAAAGCCAGGTCACCCCTCTGTGCCACGCCTTTATAATGAAACACAAGTGTTCAAGGTGAGCATCTCTCATGGCAAAGGCAAAATGAGCAGCTCTACACTCATGAATGAAGGCTGGGTGTGGGGCCCTGGGGTTGGGGTTATCAAGGGCTTGGAAAACTTTTGAGTTTTCTTTGAAGTTTGGATTTCAGAAGGTTGTGCGAAAAGCTATTCAGCCCTCTGGATCTTGTGTTAATATGACAAGCGGTTTCATTTTTAACTGCTACCTGCTTCAGGAAGCCGCACTACATTCATGGGCTAGCTCCTCCCCTCTCTGCCTAGCCCTGCCCACTGGAAAAGCTCAAATATACTGTGAGTCTTCCCTGGATGTCATCTGACCAGGAAATGGGACCACAGGACTTGATGGAGGGGAACAACACCAAAGAAATGTACTACACAAAAGCATTTGAAAAAAAGGGCTGGCAGCATGTCTGAAGTCAATAAAAAAAAAACAGGTCATCATCAAGGTCATGTGACCACCCCCCAGCACTCACGACACCTCAGAATGTGGATAACAGTCTGCATCTTGTGTTTGAATGCATGCATTTTCCAGCAGTGGCTGAGGATGCAAAACTACCCTGTGTCCAGGCTTCCTGTTGCTCTTCAGAAAGTGCTTCCTTCGAGGACATTATCATTTCCAGAACACATGAACCTGAGACACTCAGTAAAGGACTGACACAGGTGATGTATCACAGAGTGGTTATTTTCATGCCATGGACATGAGATTTCTAATAAAGATTTTTTTTTTCTGTAAAGTGAGATTATAGCAAAGTCCCTGAAGCAATAGGTCTGGCTCAAGAGAAGCAGAGTGAGAGAGAGTAAGAGAGATAGCTGGGCTGCCATCCAAGGTGACATATATCCCACCACAACCAGACAATATCAATGGTCTCTTCTTTGGTTCAGTGGGGTAGCGATGCCCTGCTCCTGTAGTGCTAGACCTGATCTCCAGGAGGGCCCTTGGGTCCTCCTTTAGAATTCAGCGCAAATGCACCCATTTACCCAGCATTTTCCACCTTCTTGATGTAGCCCAACTTAATCTGAAATGCTTCAGGAAAGTACCTGATTGTTATTTGATGGTAAAATTATGGCATAGGTGCCACCCTTCTGACCATGTGTTGTGGAACCTCAAAACAACATCCCTGCAAGGACAACTGATTTTTTTGCAAGATGTAGGAGCACAAAATCAGAGCGTACACCACGTGAACACTGAAGCTCTTGGAGAGAAAAACTGTATATCTTAATCTTTAATCCAGTGATGTAGGAGATTCTGAGCAGCGAGTGTCATTGACTCAGATACTGACACGAGGACAGCGGGGGGTGGTGACTGGTGAGGGGGTGGAGGGGTACAGGTGGGAGGCAGCTGGCAGAATCAGCCTCCCTCACAGTAGGGGCCACTGGGTGAGCGGGGGAGTAGAGTACACTGAGTGTCACAGAGCCCCCTTGGGGCGACCCCAGCAGGGGGAAAGCTGGAGGGAAAGAATGGGGGCGGAAGGGTTGTGATGAAACGAACTGAAAGAATATGGTGTGTAAAGGAGGCCAGTTGAGGTTTGGAGAAGCACCGGTTTGAGTGGGTTTTGAGTGGGATTGAGGTGTGTGAGCGCACCTGTGTGTTCGGGTTGAGGTCAAAGGAGGTCTCTGATAAGCACACCCCTCCTTTCCCCCATCTACTGTGATACTTTAAGAAGAACTGGGGACTGAAAGCAATGGTGCCTAATGAAAAAATCCATTTCCCATTTTGTTCATGAGCACTGAAAGGAAATGGATGACACCTGCAAAGGACCGGGGGGGGGGGGGGGGTAGATTTTGACCCAGACTGGTCCTGCAGTAGCGGATCCACTTATCGACCCTCTCTCATTAAACGCACGTGTGANGGGGGGGGGGGGGGGGGGGGGCGCTAGATTTTGACCCAGACTGGTCCTGCAGTAGCGGATCCACTTATCGACCCTCTCTCATTAAACGCACGTGTGAGGAGCATCCATCTCTCCGCTCTGAGGGAATCGGGCACAAGCAGACTGAGATTTGCCAGGCACTGGAGGACTGTGGTCTCAGATCCGTCGGGCCCCCTAAGATCATTAGCTAACTTTAAGGATTGTAATGAATAAGTCCTGCCGCGTCCTGTTATCTTCAGCCTGGCTTTCTTGGACCAGGGTTATCGAACCACGGCGAAACATCGAACGGTGCTCGCCGCTGACCTACTGAGCTATGAAGTATAGAGGAAGGTGGTGTAGTATCATGAAGAGGGTGAGCATTCGAGTAGCACCCAGGAACTGTGAATATAGAATTCCAATTTTATTGCTTAAATAGTCTTTCATAAGTTCAATAAGGTAAAGGTAAGTCAAGTAAGTCAGTCCGGGTAATTTTGACCAATACGTGTGGCTCCTTGGGTTAAGGGAGGGTAGAGAAGAAGTTTCTCACCCCCATCTTCTGAACACAGGGGCTCAAAGCCACAGACAAAACCTGCTGCACTGCTACATGGCTGTTGCTAGAATTTCCTGCAGGTGTTCAAGCTGATGGTACCACAGCCAGACCCTTTTAGGACTTCAGCTTGCAGGGCCTTTCCTCCCGTGTACCTGAATCTGCACTCAGTTGTTTGCTGTGTTGTATTTTTTGAAAGAGATTCTAAAAGGGGGTAAAATACAGAAGTACAACAGGGGGCAACTGCGTGCACCTTTCTGCAGTGTCAGTTGCCCGTGATGCACAAGAAAGCATCAGCAAAATGTGCTGTTCCTAGGTGCGTATGCAGGGAGGAAGGAGGTTGTTCAAATTTGAGTCAGGTCATAATCTGTTGTTTTTTTTTTCCAAAGGATCCCATCAACCCCACATGTTGAGTGTAGAAGTCAACCCAGGTCACCACCAAAACGGGGCTGCATCACGGCCTCTACAGCCTGCATCTCCATACATTATTCAGAAAGCCAGGGTGTCTCCTGGATAAGCCAGAAACGGAGCAAGTGAGGAGGGAGGGGTGGCAGAGGAAAGACACTGAAATGCTGCTTCAATCTCCTCTGTTGAATAAAAGGAGAAAATTCTCAGACGCAGGGAAGGCCAAGCTAGTATCTCACATGATTTTGTGTCTTTAGTTTTGTCTTTGAAAGTCACAGAGCGCAGAGTAACTCCCAATTCAAACGCCCAGGATGAGCTGACATACTGGAGGGTCCCACTCGGCTGCCAGAGACTGTGATGTTAACTTATCCGGAAAGATACGCTGAAACATATAACCAACAAGCAGGAGAGGCGAGCAAGAGACAGAGAGTGAGAGAAAAAATGATCACATAACTCCTACAAAAGAACAATGTCTACCAGCCAGGTTGAGCTGCAAAGCTGTCTGTCGTTCTCACAAACAAGCCAGTCACGGAATGCTGCCGTGCAGAGCAACGAGAAGCAGAAGCATCCAGATAAAATGTTCCACAGGATTTCTACACCAAAAGTCCAAGACGGTAACAGCAGAGCGAAACACAGTCTAGTAGAACGTCATATTCATATCTCCATTAATAAGAGGCAGATGTGTGACAAGTGAACATCCTATTGTCCTGCACAGTAACTGTGAAACCAGCTACACACGTTGGACCCTTAGAAACACCTCCTTCACTGTGCTGTGCATCTTTCACTCTTCACAAAGACTCAACGGAACAGAGATGGCCAGCGGATTCATAAACCGCATTAATGGTCATCAAAAATGCAGCAGTTAATGCACGGCAACAAGCTGAAGGACACAATGGACCTACTGTGTTATCATTAAGAGTCAAAGTACTGCAGCAAGTGCAACAAACAAAAAAACCCACAGTACATCATGGGGATGGTACTTCTTCAGTAGCTTGTTCCTGTACCACACTGCCTAGCAAAGTAATACTTGTCAGTACTTTTTCACAGTCCTTACAGTTTCATGCCTTATATTCTCTTTGCTTCTACGCATGTGTGGACCGTCCCCACTTTCATCTCTTAAATGAAACAGTGTGGTGCCCTGTGTGTACACCGTGCTGCATGGGATGGTGCTACAAGGCATCTTACAGTGCTTTAGCAACGTTTGGGAAAGTTATTTTGGGTTTTCCAGATGGGCGGAAAACCCATTATCACTTTTCCCATTTAAAATAATGTAAAGTAGCATCCTGGTATACGTATCTCCATTGCACGAGTTAAGTGTGCAAAATGGGGTTTGCCTGTAAATATTTACAATTTTACGCCCTTAATTTGTTCTTGAAAATGTTGGACAAAGTGAAATTGTGTGTCCCGGGATGCTTTTTATATATTTGCCATTATACAAACTACTTGCTGTGTTTACTTGTTATTGGTAGGTAAAAAGATCATCAAAATCAGTTTAAACAGATCCTGACCAGGATAAATTAGTGATGGATGGATGGATGGATGGATGGATGGCTTTTAAAAAGAAAATCAAACTGTTTGTGTTTCCATTTCATCCGGTATTCATTTGGATGTAATATAACCTATCAGCTAGTTATGACGCAAAACTTTGTTTAAATGGGCAAGGTCTGTATTTCCACCATGTCAGTGAACTTTGTACTGAGCTCATCCTGTTGTAGTCATTGCTGCTTTTGGGCACTGGATTAAAATGGAATTTGGCAGCAGCTGCAGATTGCCTTGTCAAATGCGGTATTTCTGCTGCGATGGGGCCTAGAAGGATTAACTTAAATATGGATGATGCTCAGTGGGACCTTTCATTTCATAAATAATAAATTATTTTACACACACAGGGACATGAATAGCCTGTACAGTAAGTGGCAGATGACAGACTTTCATGATGTAGGCTGTCTGATGTTGGATCTTGGCCTTTGGTTGAAATCCTTGGGTGGCACAGAATCATTTGAATTTGTTCTCAACTGAGGCCCCCTGTTCTAACCCTTATGTGTTGCAGTGGATCATTTGTCGCTGAGGAATCTGTGGTGTTTGGTGAAGGCCTGCTGTTCTTTTAGATGTTCTCTGCGCCGTTACCTGCGTTTTGGAACAGCAGCTCTATAGACAGCAACACTCCTTAAAAAGACAATTCTCAGATTTAAATTCTGTGAAAGTCCTCATTCAGAAGTAAGCGGGCTCTCACCAGCCGGTCATCATCCCCAACATTTATGTAAAAGATGACCCATTGAGCGATTGCAAGACAGATATATTATCTCTGCCTTGTGATAAGATCAACTTTTATCAGTTGTTGCCCACAAAAGACGATCCCTATACCACTATCCACGCAGCGCTGCTTGAGGCATCCATAATATCAGCAGCAAAGTGGTTTGTCATGAAGGCCATTAGGAGAGCTCGCTCTCGTCTTGGCAGCTTGTCCTAATACTACTGTTGGCTCATTGGTGCCTGGGTTTGTAAGCAGCCTGGTCTCCCACTGTGGAGGCAGATGTGCCAGCCACTACTTTGATTCAGGTGTGACTCCAGATGTGGGGAAAAGGTGCGTTTGACATAACGCGGGGAAGGGTGAACAACTGAAAGCACCCGACATTGCCCTTTAGAACAGTAATCCTCCTCCTGGTGGGTCCTCACCTAATGAGATTCTGAAAATCGAAAAGTTTGGGTGGACGTAAGTAAACACGGCAGTGTTCTCCTAATGGTAACACCTGGGGAAAGGTTCTTGAGGCCTCACTCTACAGACATGAAGTGGGTTGATTAAGACGTTTTCTGTGATTTCCCTGCTGTTAGACAAATGAGGCAAACCCTTTTCCTCCAAGTACACCTCCGTCCCCAAAAAGAGACTTGTAACAGTTGCCCATTATTATGGGTCTGTCGCCAAACCCCAGGCTGCAGTTTGACCACGGGACAAAGAGTTTCTCCAAGATACGAGCTTTAGACTATACGTATTTACAGTCATATCCTCTTCGCTGCCAAAGGTGACGATGTGGAGAAGCTGAAGAAGGGAAAAATGGGACATGAAGCAGAAAGACAAACAAGGCCAGCAGTTGATGGAGTCGTTCCGTTTTATCAGACTTCCTCAGGACTCGATAAACATACCGAATTTTGAAACGGGATGTTAGGCTGTTGACTTTAAAGGTTCAATCAGTGCTGATACACATTACAGAACTGTAATGATTCTGCAACTAATGTGACAAATAAAAGCTCTTGTTAATGGCGATGTGAGCATGGTAATAACGTATGACTGAATCACCAATACTGTATTTTATTGATTTGGGTGACTATGCTTTTGGCAGAACCTTCTTGGAACAAATGCAGATTAAACGCAACATAAACTGTTGATTCCCTTCATCCAAAATATGTAAGCGGTTAGAAGAAAGAAGGTATTGTTGTGCTGTGCTGGACTACCACAGCGTTGCCCATCTCTCTCCATAGTGACAAGAGACGTGCGGGTGCAGGAGTTCATTTCAGCTAGTGCCACGATCCGATCCGAATGAACTTCATTATGTATAACTTCTTGTCCAGTGCTGAGCAGCGACCAAGTCCACATTCAATTGCAAAGACTACCTGGTTTACCACCCTGAAAACAAAAGATCTGCACCGATAACAGGCTCATTTCGAATTCCTTGACCTGGGTTTGAGTTCATAACCTATGATTTTAGCGGTGCAGTAACTGCATTTTGAAATAAATATTGTACGAGATGCCTGGACAGTTGTTCAGCACGGAAAGAACGATAATGTGCACAATGCATTGAGGCTACAAATGAACTGTCACACCCCTCTGATAACTGTGTGTGTTTCAGAGTGTGTCATGGCGGGCCATTCTCTGTCATATTCTGGGGGACGTTGACCCCCAGTTGCTTGTCCGTTCCCCACCGGACATACTAAAGATGAGAAAGGTCTGCCTGGCCGACGCCATATGCCGGAATAATAAAGCAGTGGTGGGGAACTCTCGGTCCAGCCCGGCCATTATTACGCAGCTAAGTCAGCCCTCCAGACGACTCAGAATGGACCGGCATTCCTTATCTACAAAACGCATTAAAAGGTCGTGAGACCTTTCTTAAGGGATGAAAAAAGGAGCTGAGGAGTGGAGACAGGGAGGGAGAAAGAGAGGCAAAGAGAACGTCTTGACTGCAGAGAGCCATAAAGACACGGCCACATTGAATATATGAAAGGCTTCATTAAACATATGAAAGGCAATAAAACTTCAAGAGGCTAAAAGCCTTCCGAAGGCCAGGCCAAAGCGATTCCAGCAAGGTGGCCCAACCCACACTCTCCTTCTTCCATGATGCAGCAGCAGGGGGCGGGGTGATGGCGGCCGGGGGTCTTGTCCTGGGATGGTGGATGGGCAGCCCCGTTTTACTTCAAGACACCAGAGGTCATACCTAAAGTGAGCAGACTCGTGCCCAGGGGTTGGGAGCAGTTTAGGACCTAGGAATTTGTCCAGTAAACATCAGTGTGCCTAAAAACTGGGTTTAAAGGAAATTTACTGCAACGCAAGATACTTTGGATAAACAAATAATAAATTCGCAATTATTTAAGAGAGAAAATAGGACAGCGAAAAACAACAGCATCAGCAACAATGACAAAGAGAGTATATTATGCATGAATTTGCATAAATGGTCCTTAGCCGAAACCTTATGAAAAAGCTGCCCTCCGTGTATCCGTGGAAATAATGAGTCATTGTTAAAAAATGGATTTTTGCTTTATGTCTGCAGTTCTAATTGGATTCCATTAATTTCTCCATTAAAACGCAATCAATTGTGGAGATTAGAAAATAAGCGCGTGACACGTTGCGACTGTGTGATGTTTGCCTTCACGCGGCGCGACTTGTTGAGTACGAACGTCCGTTTTGAAACAAGCACAAACACCGGAGGTGAATTAGCCTCACAGAAGTGCCTGTAAACCGACTGTATACATTATTCATTCATACTAGCTTAACTGTGCTATTTACCCGGGAAACACAGCATTTAACATTCAGACTGAAAGTATAAAGGATCAAGGGTCTGTTCTCCACCACCACCTTTCTACACTCAGGCCTATATGCACATTATTCACGTGGTCCATTAGCTTAGCGTGTCGCTGCGGCTCGGCATTTCAGGCTTTTGTGTGTTTGCATTGTGCGGAATCTCAGCCGGCTGTGTACTTGTTGCCGAATCGCACACACAAAGCAAACGTTTGTTCATTTTTTTATTTATTTAAAACTCTAATTTCTGTTTCCGTGCTGCGAAACCCTCACAGCTTGGGGAAACTTTAGCAGAAAAAAAAAAAAAAAATATATATATATATATATATATATATATATGCACTCAAGAAAATTAAAATATAACTGGAGGCAGTACAAACTGCAAATTCTTCACATTGTACACANCACTCAAGAAAATTAAAATATAACTGGAGGCAGTACAAACTGCAAATTCTTCACATTGTACACAGTGTGTCGGGGGAGAATGATTGTGGTGAATAAACACCTCGGCTCTGGGAGGCTTCAGGTTGCTGAAGTAAGAAAAAGGCTGCCTTTGAAGTGCACGTCCCTCCCTCCCGAGTGAGAGTTAGCAGGGTGAACCTCTGAAGGGGGTGACGGGACCGGGTCTTGGAGGAGTCCGAACCCGTTTGTTTTCAAAACGGCCACGGGGGACTAGCAACTTCTGCACAGATGTGCCGATGGCCAATAACACCAACTGGTTCTTAAGAAGTGTGGCGAAATATTCCAAGCGGAGACTGACAGATGGTTTTGTTTGAAAGCCTGAAGGGCGGGTTAGTCTGATTAAGGCTCCTAGGAACCGAGGAGTAGAGAAAGTGAACTCACATAAAGTAATCCGAAATGCAACCCCCATTCGAGGGTGGGCGTGCTTTGGCCGAATGTTAGTGGGACATTATGGGAAATCGGGATGTTGGAAAATCTCCACGCAAGGAGATAACTACCTGAGTCTACCGAGTTGCGGCACACGCCTGCAAACCTACTAACAAAGCCGCAGACAGACTGTGTGAGCGGTAGACTCGACCCAGCCGAGTTACCTAACCCCTGAGTCATTCTGGCTCTGATCTGAATCAGCCAACGGAGCCAAAACGTGCTGTGCTTCCAAACGTATTAGAAGGCCACGGCTACCGGCTCTGGATAATCCAATACTCTTATTTACTTATTTATTTGCTCACTTACTTAAAGGACCCGAGTTTAATGGTTTGATGGCGACTAAGACCCGAGCGATAAAGATTAAGAGCGCTGCGGCACACGGTAGAAGACGCCATCGTTTTGATAGTGTTTGTGTTTCGGTAAATGTCTCGCTATATATCAGCTACCGCTGACATTTACCCCGTTTTAATGTGTATACAGAGACGTACTGTACGTTCTCACTTTACGTCTGGGAAACCCCTGCAGTAGCCAAGCTTGCTCCTTCTTTTACATTATTTATTTGCCACGCTAAGACTTCCTGTACAGCGCATTTCAAGGGCGTCATTGTGTTTACAAACATGCATTTTTTGTCTCCCAGCCATTAGACTCTTCATCCACAGCAATAGAATGATTCTCAATCAGACTCTAACCCTCCGAGGCCTGCTTCACTGTTAAAGGGCATTAAACAAATTTCACCCTCAGCTGCACAAATTCGAACCGTCCCCTAATCCCTGCAAAGGCAGGACTGCTCCTTTAGTGGTGCCAAAGAAAACAACAAGCCACCAAAACAAAGCCTTTCTGTCTCTGCTTCCAGGAGAAGGAAGCAACGGCTCTCCTGACCCTTTTGGAAGCCGTCCCGCCATCATTATGGCTAGTGGCACGGGACTCGGTCGGTTCATTAATCCTAAATTCCATTAACCGTTATATATTAGCCGATCATTTCAAATCATTGTTTGTCTGGACTTCTCAAACCACAGGGACCCAACTGGTTTTGCCACCAGTTCGCTCAGCGTGCGTTTCCGGTGAATTTGTTTTGTTTCATCCTCTGCCCATGCTGTTGGCTTTCAGCAGGAGTCCATGGTGGTTTGGAGATGAGCACAGCAAGGGGCAACAGAAATGCTGCATCTGCGGTACGAACAGTAGGGTGGTCACGATGGAGTTCAAATGTGTTTTAGTGGCTTTGATTCCAGCTCCAAAAGGTTCTCTGCCACTTGGCCAGTGACCTACTATTTAGACACACAACTCAGTTCTTTCTCTGGCCTTGTTGGATTAGTTAGGCAAAGGCCCTGGAGCAGAGGAGATGTTCCTGGATTATGCTGGTCATTTGGTGGTCAGCTTCAACACCCTTTGTTACTACATTCATCTGCAGAAGCCTTGCAAACTCCCCACGCTCCTTTCTCACACATGACAAAACACAAATAGCATCACCCAAATTTGCTTCTGTGTTTGGGCAAATGCTAAGACACAATGCACATCTGCATGCAAGACCTTGTTCGCCGATAACTCCATTCTTCACCTTCTGAAGCTCTCCACCAGCCATCATCTCAAAGACTCTTCATGGGGATTGATGTAATGTGTGTGACTTATACATGGGACAGCCAGCTAGCTAGAATACTTTATCGTATCCCAAGACATGCCCAGATGTGGCTTTAAATTTTTATGCTATATTTTACAACCAAACATTTTAGCTGGGATGCTTTAAAACATGATATAGCCTTCCATCTTTAATTCTTTTAGCACTCTCATGCTCCCTCTCGCTCTCTCAATGCCGCTGGATCAGTGCCAGCCGCTATATAGGACACATTTTCTCATTTAAAGATCAAGTGAGTTTCTCTTCATGTCATTCCACCCTTTCTAACCAAACCAACGTGCTGTATAAAGCAAAAAACATAAGATTTAATTAGAAGTCTCTATGGAAGAACAGTATTCTCTCGACGGGTTAACATCTTCTTGCCCAGTTATTTCATGTTGCTGATCTCAGTGCTCACCTGTAAGCTGCATCTACATGGGATTTGGTGGTAATAAAATTCTCACCTTTCAGCAAACTGAGCCCTAAAGTGTGGCACTTTGAAAATGAATGGGAGGTCATTTATCTTCATTCATTACGTTCACTTTTTGTATGCGGGGGAGGGGGATCCACACATGACATTGAAAGCTTTGGGGCATCTTATGCTTACCACGATTTTGCAGTCGTCCCACTGTTCCGAAAACAAGCAGGTCCCCGCAGTTCGCCCTCCTTCCTCCGCCATTTAGCCAACTGAGCCAACAGAAGCTTTCTGGCCCGTCTATAACAGGCTTCTCTCCACTTACGCCAGACAGAAAGCTTTTCGTCCATTTTTTTTTCACAAATGTGTCGCTGATGCCCAATGATTCAGGATTTCAAAAGGGTAGAAAGAACACAAGGAGTTTCTTCCCTGGGTCTTTGAAAGCTTGCTTGGCCGACTTGTAGAGCAACTATCATCTGTTGTCTCAATCGCGAGTTTAACAGCCACTTTCTTTTAACCACTGAACCTACACATTTTTCCCCGTATTTTGCAGTGTTTATTCACAACAGTTTGAAGGTAAAATGTACCTGGATATGACTGTGAGATGACTGTGTATCAATTTCCATATTTTGGTAAGTGCAGCCGGTGGCAAGTTGGTCAGAAACAACCTCGAGGTTGAAAAATAACCTATCCGAAACCCACTGCCATTGCGGCACTGAATATGGGCGTGCTTTGGCCGAATGTTAGTGGGACATTATGGGAAATCGGGATGTTGGAAAATCTCCACGCAAGGAGATAACTACCTGAGTCTACCGAGTTGCGGCACACGCCTGCAAACCTACTAACAAAGCCGCAGACAGACTGTGTGAGCGGTAGACTCGACCCAGCCGAGTTACCTAACCCCTGAGTTATGGTAACCCCCTGAGAATATGGTACCTACCCTGAATTAATACAGTAAAAATGACCCTGCTGCATGGATGACCAACTCATTGTAAATACCTTTGTGCACAAGACTCACACTGGAAGTCATCGTGGACAAAGGTGACAGTTAAATGAAAAAAGGTAACCGTTGTTGAGATCAGCTTGAAGAAAGCCGCTCGGGCGTTTTTCCGAAACATGGGGTTAATTTACTGTTAATAACAGGCGGGCAACAAAAGACGAGACAAAAGCACCCGAAATGTGACGGGCATGAAGCAAGAATGAGTAAAAGGATTGGGGCATGAAGCAAGAATGAGTAAAAGGATTGGTGTCTAGCACCGCGGCCTGGATGTAGTCGTACAAGGTTAAGCTCACCTTAATAAAATTTTTAAAAGGCCTCAGTGTTTAAATGAGTTTTATGATGCTGGCAGCAGTAAACAAATGTGAGCATTACGGTCCAAAGGGTGATTTGTCGACCTGTGGAAACATCAGTCCCCAAACTGTGAACGTTGTCTTGCAAACCAGCGTTGCTTACAAGGCAATATCTTTTAATCGCAGGTCGGTAACACTCAGCTCACTATTTTTCTCTCTCTCTCTCATTGATTTATGCCGTAAAAAAACTGTACGCTTAGCGCTGAGATGGCTGGTGGAAGAAACGTCCGGTGTCAGCAATTCTGCAAAGATGTTGAGAAAGTTGCCTGATTCCCTTTCAGACATGAGGCTGGGTTGTGCAGGGTCAGGAGGTGCGTCTGGGGGATGTATACATTTTATTTTTTTTTGCATTTTAAAAACCCATCTGTTGAACGCTCAACTCTAATGTATTTTTCTGTTCTTTCTTTTCACTGATGTTGGCTGTTGGCACAGAGGTTGGTTCCATCACCTTGTACCCCAATGACCTGGGTTTCCATCACCTCTCTTTCTCCGGTTCACTTGATCCTTACGCTGAACTGAGACTGTAAACATTTCCGAGATGTACGAATTGGTAAAATGTCACGAGCCGCTTAGTATGGAACCCTAACAGTCTAATTCACTTTGGAGAAGGGGTATAACCCCAGTTAATAGATGTACCATCAAATTATATTGCAGATATAATTCCAGCAGTCTCAGCTCACCTGTAAATTATGTATAAATGAACTTTGGGGAAAAAGTTGGGCCAGAACGGGAATCGACTCTCAGAAATTCAGTTTCCTCCGCGTCGGTTTCGTCACCTTAACGTGAGCAGACATACTGCGAGCTGTGGTGTCCCGTACGTCGATGTGATGCTGGGAAATCTTCGCCATGCATGATATTAGAAGGTATATGGTCTTTAGATATATCGGGACACCAGCATAATTTTGGAATTTGTTTTTTTGTTTAGCCGAGGCCTCCGGAGGACATTCAGCAAACTTGTTTCCAATCTGACCCGATTCAATATTTATCTTCTCTGCTCACAGACAGCTTTAAATGAATTTTCCTCCTCATCTATCCACCTGATCACGGGCCTTCATATCCACGGACATTATTATTAATGATAAACGGTCAGAATGAATGTTTACAGCTATTAAAATGTGACATTTATAAATGTGTTCCTGGGACAAGGTGACAGGAGCAATTCTCCTCTAGAATGAGCATTGCACTTAGGGATTTGAGCCCATGACCTTCCAGTTTAACTGTGAAATAATGCTCAGCTGTACAGATTATTATTGTTACGATTATTATGTTGTTGACGACACTTTTGTCCTGAAGCACCTGCAATTTTACGTGGTGTTACCGGTGTGTTATGGAGGTACAGTTTTAGTCCCGGTGCTCACACAGGGTTTTTTGAGCCAGTCCTAGAGAGCTTTGGCTTCTGTCGCCCTCTAACAGAGGGCTTGGTACGGAGGAGACTGTCGCTCTAACTACTTCTCACTCCAGCCCACCCACCGTGGGATTTGACAGCAAAGGCCACAAGACCATCTCCCGGGGAGCAAACGGCCAAACGTGCACTGAGGAAACACACTGCAGCACCTCCCTAGCCCCCCTCCGGGGCCATCCGACACGATCTATTTCGCGTTCCCTCTGACATGATCTCAAAAGACACACTCCTTCCATTTGCGTGGCTGAGGACGTGGGGAAAAGTGGGTCTCTGAATCCAGGGAGCTCATCGGCACAGTTTGCGTGTTGAAACTATTGTCTGGCCATGCCGAGGTCCTTTTCTCCTGAATGGAGCAGATTTGAGGAGACCTTGCTGCAGGGCCACATGAGAATCTTACAAAGTCACCCACTATACTCTACAGCAAAGAAATGCAGTCAAAATCTTTCATAGGTTCTAAGAAAACCCACTAAACACTTCTCGTTCATTCAGCCGATCCAGAGATTTGCATGTTGTAAGGTCCAGTGATGGGAATATTTTATTGATCTAACCATTCTCTGATACGGCAGCACACAATGTTATATACTCCCCCGCTGGTCTGGGACATCCACCATGTCTCAGTGGCCTATAACATTTCATCCACATCTTGCCAAAATGTGAGAAAGTTATTACAACTATATCATGTCAATGCAATTTATGGAGTATATGGTTGACGGATTATGACTGTTGGCTGAACTACTTTCCATGCGATGGTGATACAATGACTACATACATGGTCCTGAGGGCAAAATATTTGGACCAAATGAGGACACTTACACTTGACAATATAATGGAGGACACAGTAAGCATTATGATAGATAGATAGATAGATAGATAGATAGATAGATAGATAGATAGATAGATAGATAGATAGATAGATAGAGCCCACTTTATTGGGTACTGGATAAGTGGATGATTCTTTTAAGTGGATACTCTCTCCACAGTACTGTTCACTTCAAAGGAACCTACATTTGGATAAGTGGATAACAGATAAGTGGATAATTCACTTTTGTAGATAAAATTTTCCAGCCCCGCTTCCTATATTGTTCTGTTGAACACTTCAGTTAAGTGGACTCACATTATTTGTCTCTTTGGCGATCGGAATGTATGGATAAATAGATCCATAGTTTGACAGAAAGATAGAAACCCTTGAGTCCACTTAAGTGGATACCGGATAAGTGGGTGGTTTGCTTAAGTGGATAAGGTCTCCACAGTAACATTCACTTCAAAGTGATATAAAGTACCTTGCAAATCATCACTCAGATCCTTGACAAAATCACATAATCCACAGAAGAATAAAACAATCCGTTAATATTTCTTCCCATATGACAGTTTAAACTAATAATACCCAAAATACCCAATGTTTATGTCACAGTGAGTTTTAGATCACAAAACATTTGGTGTTACCACGTACTCCACATAACTGGATATCATAGGTCCTGATTTCGATTTTCTGGTGTGAAGAGTTGAAGGAACCTGGCACCTGGAAATTACCTGTTTGACCGCACATTAGTACATCAGTTCACCGTAAATGAACCGGCGAGCGGCTCTCGATTTTCCCCAGCCGTTTAAAAAGGCGCAGCGGATCATCGTTCTCTCCTCGAGTAAATAAATAACACAAATTGATGCCGACAGGTGATAAATCGCCTAATAATGAACTAAGCGTCGGTTTTGTTCCGACTCCTTGCGGGCAAAAATAGTATGTCTGAGTGCAAACCAAAACTATTGGCCTGATGTTTCCGCCAATCACCTTGGGCGCAGAGGGGGGCGGGGTCTCCAAGGGCAAAGCCCACGGGCCGAGTTCGAAGACCCGCCGCGATAGACCGACAAGCGACAGGATGTCGCTTCCTCTCGCATTTATTTGCAGCAATTTGAAAAGAGAAGCGAAGGAATAACTGACGTGTTGCACTCTTCTGTATTCTATTATTCAACGGAGCAGCTGATAGCAAACAAGTGAGTGTGAAATGGCAGCGGATTTGCATATTGAGCATCGCCTTTGGACACAGTCGTATTGGTGTTAACAATAAAATCCAGGGGTTCTCTTATCAGGGCTGATTAATAATGTGGTATTAATAATTAAGTCACAGATAAATAATACATTAAAGGAGGGATGCATATTTATGATCTTCGGTTTCAATAAATCATAATTACGGCTTCGCCGCGTGCAAAGATTCTTTATTAACACTAATGGGAGGCCCATGCATTAATCACACCTTAATAAAGTTCTTCTGTGGTCCGAAAGTTAAGTGACTTTATTACCTTATTAAGTTAATGTCCACACAGGCCCAGCCTGTGCTGTTACGAAGGCGGGGAAGTCGAGTCTATTAGCAGCAAACAGTGGAGTTTTGCGTTGTTTTCTCAAGGGCGAAATCTCGTCTGCAGAAATATGGAGGGTGGGGTGAAAGAGTTAGAGTTTTGCAGTGTTTTCTCTGTATTTAAGGGCACAGCAGCAGGACCCCGCCTAGGAATCGAACCATATCACTTAGTGAAATTTTCGTCGCCCTTTTGAGGATTAGCTATCGGCAAAGGTCAAAGGTTATCGAACATTAGCACCAGAGGAGCGGAAGGCGGTGTGTTCTGTTGAAGACGTGCGCTTGTAAATCCGTAGGTTGCCGGTTCAAATCCAGCTCCCCTTTACTGCTTGCCGTACCTTTGAGCAAGCCACTTAACCTAAGTGTTTCCTGTGAAAGTCTCCCCAGTTTATCACCAGGACCCCATGACCCACCATCCAGACCACCTACAAGTAGCAGTGCATCAGGAGAGCTTACAACGTCACCATGGGCCCCCTCCTACACTCCCCACCATCTGTTCTCACCGCTGCCTTCTGGGAGATGCCATCACAGCCTGAGGCCCAAAACCGCCAGGCTCAGGAGCAGCTTCCTACCTCAGGTTGCTGAACACCAACATTTCAGACCCCTTCACCTCCACCATAACTGACCCCTTCTCTACTTCACCTATTCTCTTATCATCTCATCTGTCTACTGACTTATCTATTCATCTATTTCTATTTCTTTTCACTTTTTGTGTATTATGTGTTCTGAGCACCATGAGTCAGGAGGAACTTCATTTTATTCCCGCTTGTGCACCTGTTACATAAATAAACGATTCTTGATTCTTGAAAAAATACGCTGTACAAATGGGTTAAATACCGTAAGCCACACTGGAAGAAAATGTCAGTTAAGCAGCATGTTAATAACAAAATCAAAAGTCATTGTTCGGCACAGAAGAACGTGAGGAAATTGCCTTGCGGTCAGTTTACTGAGGCTCTTCAGACAGAAGGTGTGGTAGACTGTAACCCGGCATCGCTATGGAAACGAAGCGGACGAGCGCCGACTGCTCTGCACCTTTCCTCGGGGGTCTCGCCATCCAGGTTACCAAACCTGGGAGGCGCCCGGTGGACAACGTAACGGGTGGGCCGCGTAGAGAAGACGGGCTCTTTATTGATGTATTTATCCACCGGTTTATTAATACGACGCCCATACACTTAGTTGTCCTCCCGCTTCTCTCAAGTGTGTCAGACGTTTCATTTTTGCGGGAGAAAATGAGAAGGACAAACACACATTCGCAACAGTCCAAAGTGCTGCTCTCCTGTCTTCTCACTAGCTGTATGATTACTTCCCGCCTCGATCCATTTTAATCGGAACAAAATTGAAAACGGACACGAGCGGTTATCGGTGGAAAACAGTTCGGTAACAGGTTTATTTGATGGTTATAGGATCAGGATAATTGTTAATTACAGGCTTTGCGTTTTTCTCTCACTTATGGATTTTAGACGCAATTAAGGAAACACACACACACACACACACACACACACACACAGAGGTCCACCAAATAAAGGGCAAGTCTACGCCAGTCACGAAAGTGTATCTGCGGCGGTCGTCGCTGGGCGCGGTACGGCGCCCCCCGTGGTATAATTAGCCAGACGGACGGGTCAGAACAGAGCGGCGAAGGGTCGTCTCTGGGTCAAGCGCATGTCCCTGTGTGGCCAATTGATGTACGAGACCCGGGATAAAATGGGGCGCAGTCGGACTGCCGCGACCTGAATGCTAACGGCGCAGGCCCGAACTGCCCAGCACGCCCTTGAAAAAGGATGGAATCGCACGAGGCGCCAGCGGCAGGCGTGTGGCGTGCTGCCGTTCGAGAGATAAGGGTGGCAGATGATCCATGGCGTATATAGCAAGCGGCGCTTGAAAGTCTCTCGGGGCCATCGACTTGCACGTCGTGGCGGCTGTAACAGGTCCTCGAGCAAACACATTACAGGAATCCGGAGGGGAACGTACGCTGAAATCCGTAGACCGAATTTGGGGGGGAGGGGGTCCCCTGCTCGGGAGAGGACAATTCCCCGCACGTGAAACCTGGCGGTAAATCACGCAGACCAAACGCGCCGGTCCGTCCCCCTTTTCTCGGGGATTGGCAATGAGCGCTTTGTTGGACTGGAAAATAGGGAAAGGCGCTCAGTGCAGAACAGCATCGCATGGCTCCCTCACCCCCCCGGTGCACCCTCACATCCCCCGTCCTCCACCCCTGACTGGTTTTTCCGATGCCCCTTCTCCTCAGATGTCCCTGAGACTGTTGCAGAGTTGCCGCTTCATTCACACGCCGCGCTTTTCCATTAACGGAACGCAGGCGGAAATGTGACGGAGCAACGCGCGTTCGGGCCAAAGTTAAGCGGAGATTTATTAAAGTTGGAATCTTTTATTGGGGGGGGGTGGCAAGACAGTGGAGCAGCAGGTAGTGTTGGGGCATCACGGCTGTGTGTCTGGACACGGATTCGAATTCGGCTCAGTCTGTCGAAAGTTTGCTTGTAAAACCCGCGTTTGTGTTGGTTTCCTCCTACAGTCCAGAGATGTGTGTTTCGGGCAAAGTGGTTATTTTACACGGTGTGTTGTCTGCACATATGAGTGAATCTATACGTTCGTGTGTTTGCGCAGTGGTGGAGATCCTTCCCGTCTTCAGCCCAGAACGTTCTGAATGGGTTCTGAGCCACAGCGACCTGCATGTTGCGAGTGATGAATGAATGAATGATTTATCGCAACATCATTTATTGTGTTTCGCTTGTGTGACTTGTCATAATTTAAAGTATTTAACTGCCAAAAAGGCAGCTTACCACATACTTAACAGCAGAGTTTCAGCTGGGACAGACAGAGCAATGATGGCCTTTGACCCTGCGAGCCTCTTTGCCTATACATCTCGGTCATTCTCAGTTTTGGTGTGTGTGTGTACTGGGGGTTCTGTTTCACCCTGTCGGTTCTCCAGCAAAACGGTGGGTGTGGATTCAACTTAAGAGAGGACATTAGCTCTAAATGCACTAAAGCACAGCCGGGTCCTGATGCACTCCAAACGCCCAAATAGAGTACCGCTACAGAACCTCATACGAAGATGCACTGGCCCCCAACGTCACCGTAGAGAAAATCGAAACAGAGACGCATCGTACATGTATTTTATAGAAAATGTCCTTTAGAACAGTCTATGAGGTTTAAATGAATTCTTACTGGGTATATGATTCAACCCTACATACCTGTCGATTGACATCATTAACAAGGTGGTCGGAGCTTTTAAATGTTGTAAAATAAGCGGAGACACCATGTAATTTTCCCTACACAAAAAGTGAGATTTAACAGGCCACCTTTGAAGGGATTTGATGCTCAAGTTGGGCCAGCAGCAGCAGACAGTCAAGTTCAGCTCCTCATCTTCTGCATCATGACCCTACACACAATCTCGGCATGTGAGCTCTGAGCGATAATCCCAGATGTACCTGGAGTAAAATCACCAGTCATTTTGAACATACTGGGTCCAAATAATTTTCCAAGTGTTGATTTTCCTGAGCAACTGAGCTTACTGAAGGAGCCTGCAAGAGCTTATCGGTCCTTTTGATGGTGCGAGACCACAGCTGTTCAGCAGGGTGATGGGCAGAGGCGATAACCCGAGTGGGCCCCGTGATGTCAGAAGTGAGATCACCCAGCAAGATCGGGTAGAGCTTGAGATAACCCACTGATCCCCCCTGAGTCTACAGCTCAATTTGAGAGTGGTAAATTCACAAAGTACTTCAGCAGGCCACAGTAGACCAAGCAGAAGGAGATGCCCAAGGAGATGGATCTAAAGCAATTCCAGGAAAACTCTCATCTTACCATCACAGTGTAAAGACCAGGGATCCAAAATCCACTGAGTAATCACTCACACTACTAAACATGGTAAAGACCTCTCACCCTAACAACAGAGTGAAAACCAGTAATCCTACCTCCAGCTTGGAGACCAGTCAACCCAACACACCTCTCACCCTATCAGCTCAGTGTGAAGACCACACTCCCTACATTCATAGTGTGAAGACCAGTCACCCAACTTCTACAGTGTGAAGACCAGTGAACTTAAGTCCAAAGTGTGAAGCCCACATTCACTGCATCCATAATGGGAAGACTTCACACCCTTCCTTCACAGTCTACCATAGACCCCAGTCACCACAGCTGCACAGAGCAAAGACCCCTCATCCAAAATACAAAGACCTCCAACCCTAACTTTACAGAATGAAATCCCTTCTTCTAACCAACTCTGCTGAGAATTGCTCACTGCTCAGATATGACCGTTACTGCCACGATGCTGGAAACTCCACTTCAGTCTTCATCTGGACAGAAGAACATAACTCCACCTGATGTTTTACAGAGTTGTATCGATTGTCGTAATGCGATTATCTTTCAACATGGCAGCTGCTGGGAGACAGTCCGTCAGAGCGAAACTACATTAAATTAACACGGGTTAGAGGCCAGGCCTGGTTGTTCTGCTGGTTCTACACAAATGGAGTTAAAGGACTCAACACTACTTTATAATAAAGCAATTTTGCTTCGAGCTGAAATAAATAAAACGTTAAAAAAAAAACACAGAAGAGCAAAACAGCCAAATGCGTCACGTGCAAATTTAAAGCAGCTTCACGGTCCAAGAACTCCATCTTTATTTCGACTCCGTCCTTATGTTAACCTACCCGTTTTAAAATTGAAAATGGTGGAAGGGAAAAAAAATGGCCGGCGTTTGTCCCGTTGCGATATGCGATGAGAGGCGATGCCTCACGCAGATAAAGCCAAGGGATTATTGTGACAAAAAGATAACACTTTAATGGGTTTTAATCTTCACGGGGTTTCGGCTTTTAATGGAAAACTTCACAGGAGACTTGCTGGAAACGCGGCGACGCCGTTTGCCCCACGTCGGTGTCATTAATACCGGTCCTGGGCTGCACGCGCACACTTTCCAGCGTGGAAAAGCAGCCGTACATTTCCGTACATTTATTATTCAAAAACCATGTAAGGACTAAGTATGACTGAGAGCGCCTATCGATTCGGAAAAGCGACGGTCTCGTTGGGGTTGAGAGATGATTCGGACGGCTATCGACTGAGCCCAGGGTCTCGAGGAGGATTTCTGCTCCGCCGCAGCGCCGGGCCTCATTGTCAGAGCCAGGAGCGAGGTTTTATATTAACCATAAAGCCATTATTATCATCCCAACCGCACCGCGGCGCAGCAACTGTAAATAACCCGCCGACGGCCTGCATTACGCTACTAAGGCCCGTGATTTAGTGGCATTTGTTTTGGACTTCTATTTATTTTGCATGATGACGATATTTACGAGCCGTTTGGAGAGGAGCCGCAGGAAAACGCCGTCGGACATGACAGCAAGACGCAGAGCCGCGCCGAAAGCCAATTCCCAGGTATTGCGCCGCTTCGTGTTTTATGACCACCCCCGGCCCCCGGTTATATAATTACCTAGCAAGGACACTCCGTCATTCAGGGCATCGGGGGGTATTAGGGGACTGGATATTAGACGCACGTTATTTCCAGCGGGTTTTTTGTCGGCCGCTCCTTGTTAACTGGCCGGCCTGTGTCCGGCGAGTCGTGACCTTACCGGTGTTGACGTTAATGAACTTATTATTGTAATTACGGAATAATGCCCGACGCGGAGAGGGATGGACAGAGATCACTAAGCGGCTGTGTAATGAATGGCCACCAGGCTGAAGGTCAGGCTTTCAGAGATCCGTAACAGCAGCGGAGAGGAGGTTGCTTTCTCTTTTCCTTCGGTGTTGGGATGAGGGCTTCTAGATGGTTCAGTCGGCCGAGGAGATTACTGCGTCTCAGGTTGGGGCGGGCAGGTGTCAAACGCCAACCTGCGATGTTTCCCCGCCTGCGTGCCTGTAAGCGGGAGATAATCTGCACGCGGCGACCTCTGCGAAACGCACGTGGCTGAGACGTGAAGGTCGGAGCTGTGTGGCGGTTTGTGAAAACCCTCGAGCCCCGGACTGAAGACACATCAGGCCCGAGAGCCGTGGCTCTTCTCTTGGACACCGGTTTATCACAGCACCCTGGGAAAAAGGACTAACCTCCTGAAAGGGAAATGCTGTCTTACCCTCTAGAGAAGTACTCAACTGGAGTTACTTTAGTAAATAAGCAAGGGAAGTGGGGATGTGTCTAAAAATCTCTGCACCTTCGTGGGCGGTAGTACTAACATCTTTGGTCCTTGATGCCTTTGTATAGCATGTTATAACCACGCTAGACACACTACAGTAAATTCTGTCAATCATTTTCCCATTTACTGAACAAGACAATATAACACACACACACACACACACACACACACACACACACACACACACGGGCGATTTAGAGGCACCGGTTCACCCCAAATCTTTGATGATGTCAAACACTTGAATACCGGCAAAATTGTGAGACGGTAACTGAATTGTTTTTTTGTTATGGCGCAACATCACTTTGAAGGACGTTTTAAATATTGGCGCCGAGGACCTCATGTTGTTCAAACAGGTCTTCTTTCTAAATCAGGTGATCATTTTGGGTCGATACCTTTCTAACCCAGCTGAACAGGACCTGGTGGCCTCCAAAATCACATCTCATGACAACAGCGGGGAGGTCTAATCCAGATGTACAGAAACACCCCAGCAGCATCCCACTCTTTAGCTCACACGTCTGGCATTTCTTCTTGCTTATGTGGCTCTCTTTGTTGTAGATGCTTGAGATGGGGGGAACAACATTAATCCAAGGGAGCAGCCGCGGTGTTGGAGCTTTAAATAGTTAATGTCGGGGCAAACATCCTTCTTGAAAGGTTAATTGCCCTTTAATCTGCACAAGGAGAGCGGCAGATATTAATAAGACATGAAAAGTGGAGCCCAGGTAGAGCGACTGCCTGGAGATCTTCGTAGACATTAACATTGGGCTTGTCTGTCTTCGAAGATACAAGATAAAATGAGCTATCACTCATCTTATGTTGAATGGAGGGGGGTGTTGTCAGGGCAGGTAGGTTAATATGCAACCATTTTCCTTTCTGAGCCTCACCCTGTTGAAGTTGGAGAAACGGACATCACGCCTCGTACAGACTCCCTTTCAATAAGTTCTTTAGTTAAGGGCTTTCGGAGTGAGTTGTTGTTGGTCTGAGATGTTTGCTTTGATATTCTGTGCTTTCTGGTGATGCACAAAACTACCAGGTACAAGGATTTAGGTAAAAACCTAAAAAAGAAGGGTAGAATGAGCATATTACTGCCACTGAAGTCCACTGCCAAAATTATATTTATAGCAGAAGATAGAAGCCTTCAGAGAACTACAAATGGTGGCCCGTGGTCCACCAGGTGTGGTGTCCAAAGCTAGCTAAATAACACCATATTTATTCATTTAGCAGTTGCTCTCCTCCAAGGTGACTCGTGTAAACAAGAGCTTCAACGAAAGATGAAGACCTTAAAGCACAGATACGTGACAATAAAGCATAGTTTGTGTGTCTGATACCACCATGTTGCTGGGACAAATCCCTTAGTTTGCTGCCTGCAGGAGTAACGTGCACACAGCGGACATATTGATAGTCACAGCAGATGATGTCGGACTCACGCGTGTAGTTTTTCAGGAGATCAGGAGAGAAACGGTTTGTTTGAATTCTGTTTTGAATGCTGGGAGGGATTCAGCCGATCTGAGGGACAGTGGGAGAAAAAGTAGAGCAGACAGGCTTTTGATTTTGGACCCTAGTGCAGCTAGAGGTGGAGGAGCACAGAGCTCCTGCTTGGGTGGAGGTATCGATCAGCTTTGTAGCCACAGGGATGCAGATCAATGGATTGTTTTGTAGGCCGTAAGCAGAGTCTTGAAGTTCACGCAAGCAGCTACAGGAAGCCAATAAAGAAACACCACGAGGAAAGGCTCACGTAAACACCTCACGCAGGGGCACCACCATCACTCTCACTCATCACGGCAGATGTGTGCTAATATGTCGATAAAAACACGATAAATGAACGAAGTGCACGAATCCCAGGCACACGTCATATTCCTGGAGCAAATTGAGATGGGAAAGTCAGCGAGATCCTGACGAAAGGGAACGGAGGGTCTCTTTTTTTAACCACTAGAAGAGACGTATTTCATGTCCTTTCAGTGAAAAGAGTTTGATGTATTTTGATCGAGCGAGCCAAGGCAAAGGCGCAAGATAGCAGTAGAAGGAAATCAGCCAAATAAGGGGAAGATAAGGGGTAAAGGAGCGATTGTACAAATCTACCACCCTCTTTTTCCCTGTAGAGGCGACGGCGATGACAACGCAGACAGTGTAAAATTCAATGATCTCTGTACAACACTTTGTCGGATGTTTGCAATCTGCCGTCGCCATGGTTATTACCGTTCGTCGTAAAGTGCTTCCGTCTCAAACCATCGGCGTCTCATCTCCCGGTATCCGACCTGACGTCTCTCACAGCTGTTTCCGCGAGGCCATCTCCAACCATCAATCACGTCTGCTTTTACTTCACTTTTTATTTATTTATTTATCTGTTTGTCTGTTTGCTGGGAGAGCTCTCAAGGATCCGTAAAAACGCCACCTGATTTTTTTAACGCTCGCCTCGAACCGCCGAGCAAACCTGAGCACGTTTTTGTCAGTTGGCTGAAGGGAAAAAAAAGGTGTTTTTAATTAAACTTGCATCTCAGGTCAGACAAATGCCAGCAGTATGACTGCTAAATGGTTTGTTATGGCACTGTGCACACGCGGTGGTGGGTGTGTGGGGGCGCCGATGTCTTTGTTGAGTGCCGTTGAGTCAGTGTCACAGCTTAGTGACCACAGAGTCTCTCCAGAAGGTTCTGCGGTGCCTCCCATCCACTCCGTGACTCCCCCTGGTTAGTTTACACACGTGGCTTTCTTGGCAGAGTGGTTCACCACTGGCTTCTTTGACACCGTTGTCAATGCGGATCTGCCAACATCTTTCTATGTCCCCGTTACCGCTATAGGTGCGGAACACTACTCCTTCTCCAGGGTTGGGAGGATTAGTCATCTCACATCCACCGTAGCCTGAGTTTCAGTGATGTTTGCAAGCTTCCTCTCTAACAATGAGGACGATTTAATTTTTAGACATTTTAAGGAAGACATTGATATTACTGACATAAGACAACCGAATTTCGCTAAATTCGGTCGTTCAGGTTAAGGTTAATTACAGCTTAACAGGATTGAAACCACATCCAGCTCAATCCATATAATCTCAACATATAGGTCAGCAGATTAGTTTTTCTACAAAGCTGGTGGTCACAGTCAGCCGTAGCGTAAGTGTAGCTGCCGGTCCTTCGAACGAGTGAAATCGGTTATAATAACGGTGGAGAAATGACGAGACAATGAGGGAAAGGATGGGAAAGCTGCGGAGAATGAGCGTAAGCATTTCTTCAGAGCCCAGCACTGACATCCCAGGCTGCACTCTTTGGGTTCACCTTGGTTTGTACACCAACCGGCGGTAAACAGCAGGAGTTCCTCTGTGTGCTTTTCCGCGAACTTGCGATCACCTCTGATCGTTCGGTATGCAAACACGACAAAGCTGCCCGAATGTGTTGCTCCCTCCCTCCCTCCCTCCCTCCCCTTTACTGGCACAGATTGAACGTTCTAAGTATAGCTGTGCGAACAAAATGTTTATCGTGATTCATCTTCTTGTAGGAGCAACTGATGATGATACCGTTTACAACCTTGCACATGCGTGCAGATTTCTTTGACTGATTTTACTTAGTGATAATAATGCCGACACGAATGGTTTAGAGTCATTCACCGTTATTTCAAAGCATTCGTGTCGGCATTATTATCACTGTTATGTGGGTCTTCGTAATCGTACTCAATGGTTTTTCTCTATATCTTTCCGGCTCCAGTCCTTGGGTCCTTGCTTGTCATCAAAGGAACAGGTATGGATCCATTTTAATGCACAGATTCTAATTCAATGTTTCAGCGTAACAAAAACGATCACAACTTTACAGCAGGTTACAGGATCGACCTTCTGACTTTGTGCTTTCTTCAGTCCATTCTGCTTTGCTAGGGTGTTTCATACCTTCTGTGGAGCGCACACACACACACACACACACACACACACACACCCATTGATCGAACCATCTGAAAATGTAAGAGCAGCTCTGCAGCATGGAAGCCCAGCGGCGGGAGGATGAGTAATGAAGTGAAATGAAGTCACCTTGTGGGCGGAGTTTCCAGCCCCTGTGTGTTAGTCATCGGCTGCAGGTTGTATTTATTGACGGTACGTATGGGTGAGCAGCGACTGAGTTGCAGTGGCGTAGCCAAACCAGAGGTGTTGTCAGACTTCTGCTGTCCTGGAGTGGAAGGGCGTCTGGGTATGGATACTGTAGACCATGAAACCCAGCTGTACGTAGGTTCAGATGTGCATTCACGGTACCAGAGAAAATTTACCCCGGTAGTTATTCCCAGACTGCGACGCCTCCCCATCATTGTCTTCATCATCAGTCAAAGTTCTGGAACGTGTCCTGACAGATGATAGACAGGGGATCCAATACTCACCGTGAACACTCCTGAAGTAAGAACGCCGGCTTGGATTCCTGCTGCTACACCTTTGAGCGGCACGACTAACCTAAATTGTTTCATTAAAAATAGAACAACTGCAACCATGGGAGATTTTGTTAGTTTTAGCAAAAATTATCCATCAATGTTATCCGTTAATTATCATTGTTATTATTAACACACAAATATACGCTACCCGGGCATACTAATTCCTTGTAGCTTTTTACATATTTAATTTTTCTATTCAGAATATGACTATTCAATTGGATCATTTGAGATGACGGAGCCAGAATAGGCAAATGAAAGTAATTGAGTTAATATAACAAGCCATTAGTCTCTATCAGTGTGCAAACTAATGGAAACCCATGAGAAGGTTTGTGTGCTTTATTGTTGTAATTGTTTTCTAACGGCTTTTGCGCCCATTATTTCTGTCATTACAAGAACTTAACCAAGCATGATTCCAGTCGTATCAGCGACGAAACTGAACAAATTGTTTGTATCAATAAATCAGAATATGTTTAAAGGCTTGCTGGGTGCTGAGGAGGTCCGTAGGGTGTTGTTGGTGTCTAACGGGGGTTGTGGGTTCAAAGTCCATCGTGGCTTTTTTAATCAGAGTCAACGTGTTCTCCCTGTGCTGAGAAGGTGTAGCTCAGCGGGCTCGGTGGATGTTGGTTCTTATTTCCCCTTGTTTGCTCCTTTTCTGAAGCTGAAACGCAGAACAGAAACGTCACAGTTGCTAACAAAGGAGAAAGAAAAACTCTTCGGTTCTGGAGAAAAGTGAATTAAAAGAACGTGCCCAAATGTGGAAAAACACATCACAGCGAACCTTGGCATTAACTGAAGCGCACAAACAAAAACTCTTGTTCCGTCTGCACCGGGAAGAGCCGTAATGAGGCTGAAACGGCAGCGCTGGAGCTCCGTTCCCTTAACAAGCCCAACCTCAGACTGTCAGTCAAGAGAAGGGGGTGTGGCTCAGGCCGCTTTTGGCCATATTGTTCAGGTACCTTAGGTTTTAGGGCAATTTAGGCAGAGGTGTTGAGCCATTTTTAAGGCCAACTTCACGCAGAATGCAAGAAGGTCACATTTATAAAACTGATCCTCCAAGAAACAACAAGTGAGGACATAGCTGAAGTTATCGCGTTGAGTCCGGTTCAAGTGTCAACACTGCACACCTAAGGTTCCTCTCAAAGACCCGAGGACTCGATTCCTGCAACTCCTCTCTTGGAATTGTCCCCAGGCCATTGAGGCCAAGGCCGTTACGCACAACGGATGAACGAGCAGAAGCTTGTTTGTCCTCCAAACACTTTGCGGCCTTGCAAAAGTTCTGCCACACATTATTTGTTGCTTTATTACTGTTACTTAGGCCTGAAACTAGTCATTACATGACTCATAACGTAAGTAATGCAATTTAACAAACTCGGGAACAGTCAGCGTCTCCCATGTGCAGCGAGTTCTGAAAGTCTCGCTCGCAACAATGCTTAATTCATTTAAACCTTCTTACTTGCAACTCAAAACTTCTGCTGAGCTTCACGGTGTTTAAGGAGTTGTTCTAAGGATTTGAAGGCTGTTTCAGCAGCGTGTTGACTAAAAATAAACCACATGTTCTTGAGGGTTTTTGTCCCTAGTTCGTTTGCACTTTTTTGTCATTTTTTTTGAAGGCTTTCTTAAAAATAAACGCCGTCATTTGCAAGGCAAAACACCTTCTCTTGTCATGTTCCTTCCAGGCGTGCATATTCTTTAAATGTAATTAAAAATAAGCAACCCAACTTAAACGTAGCAGAAGGGGGAGAAAAGGAACAAGCTTCGGAAAGCCCCGCCGACACCGAAGAAATTCCCAGTCCGACTTCCTCGGACACCTAACAACTTAGACAGGCCTTTGCTGATGGATCTACTGACAGCCATCTAAAGCAAGCAGCCCAGCAACTCAGATAAAGGTTTCAGCGGGACTGAAGTGTAATGGTTTCTTCTGCACATGGCTAGTTTACATAATAGCATCTAATTAACCTACCCTGTATGATATATTGGGCGATTTGTTTCAAAGGGATTTTTTTCCCCGTCCGAATCCCATTACTGTGTTACGTTCGCTCGTGGCTTCCTCGATCAAACTCATAATGTTATGACTGGACTCACTTACCAGCCGGCGGAAGTCATTGCTCATCCTGAGCAGCTAATGAGACAAAAATTGTCCTGCTAAGATATCATTGTGGCCACGGTGATGGGTATTGGGTGGTGGGGAGATTAACCCCCCCCAAACTGAACGAAAGACACTTTTCCTTCTTTCAGAAATGTTCGTCTGCTTTGGTAGTGTTACGGGGTTGTTGAGGGGAAGCGAACTACACGAATCCCCGTCGCACTCTTCCAGGTGGACAACCTGAAGCGTCAGCGGCCGGTTTTCGCGTTTATCCGGACCTGTCCTGTCAAAGCCGTCCGCTTTTTTCTTCCCCTTTGCTTTAGTCCCATGAGGAGTAGCCGGCTCCGTTCTCTGTTCTCAGCTGCTTGAAAATTGGGCAAGTATAAGGGAAGCACCCAAATTTCAATCTTTTATAAACTTTAGGAAGACTTATGAAGAACCCCACTGATGTTGATCTTCTTGAGGATTATGAAAGCTGCCAAGTTTTGACTTGTGCTCTTTGACTCCATCAAACATAAATTAGTTGTGTCACCATTTCACTGTAGGGTCAGATGATCTGATGACTCCTTGTTTTGATGGGAAAGACTGTTTGAACCACAAGGGTCTCAGATGTCCTGATCTGCGTGAGAAGGCTTTAAAGAAGAAGTGGAGAACAAGGCTTAAATCTTCTTGAGTTGTAGAAGAAGGGAATCGTCGAGCATCAGTTGCGCCACGTCAGGGAGCCAGTGGTTTTAATGGAGATGGGTTTTGTTGTCTTGGGTTTGGGTGTGTGCAGATGCTTCGCAGCAGCACTTTGAATGTCACGCGGCAGAGTCGAGATGAAGGCCCATGCAAACATCTGCCACTTGTCTCCATTTCTGCTAGCTGTGTCCAGCGAATCGACAGACGTGATCAGTGCTCGGATGGTTCTTTATGTAAAAAAAAGTAGACGTACTTCTTCTCAAGAGAATAAACAGTCAATGCTTGACAGGGGCAAGAAAAGTGTATCCTCAAAAAATAACATTTTTTTCAGTCTCATGTCTCTAGTTCATATGCATCTCAAGGACTCACATGTACATTGCCTGCTTTCTTGTCGTGGTGACTATTTTACATTGGCTTGTTGTGTTTCAATAAATAACTTCTAGTTCCATCCTACAGAGACTCGAAACAATAGGTAAGTTGACAAGTTAGTCACCTATTGTATGTTAAAGGTGACTAAACTTTATAAAGGCACTTTAATCTTGGTGTCCCACCATGTTTTGCTTTTTGAGGTCCACTGTCCACACAAGGACGGTTTAACCATAAATGTATCCTTAAGGCTAGGAAATCACAGTTGCACCTGCAGTAAAAATCCTCACCTGCTGTTTAAGTTGAGTGGCTTTTGACATGGGCAGTAGGTGGCATAATGGTTGGGGCTGTTGCAAACTGAAGGTTCATGGTTTTTTAATCTCCTCCTGCTGTAGCATCCGCAGTCAACGTTCTTACCCTGAAAGACCAGTAATAACACCCTGCTGTAAAAATGGGTAAATGAATGGATTATGAAATGCTGCCTGCCACTTTACCACCAAGGAGTCAGGCAGATAATGATAATGTTTCATAATTGCTAAAAATGAAGGCTAATAATGGTGTGTTTTTTCCAGAAATGGATATATATTTCTGTAGTATACACTGAGTCAGGTTCACCCCTCACCCCCACACAAAGCGTTCATTCCAACAAGTCAAACATCACGCGACTGTGGTGTAAATCATGGTATAAATCATGTACTCCAGCATTTCTAGCATCAACTAGTCCAGTTTGCACGGTACAGGATTCCGGGACGACACATCCAGCATGTTGTGGAGCCCATTCCCAGACAGATTCATGCTGTTCTGGAGGCCAAAAGAGGTGCAACACTCCACTAGGTAGGTGTACCTAATAAAGTGGGAACTCAGTGTAGCTGCACCCCAGGAATCCATGACAACTGAACAGCTACAAATATCTAACATCATGGAAAATGTCATATAAAATAAAGTTTGTTCTTCTCCATAACTGGGGCTGTTTTGCTCAATTGCTGATGTCTCAGCAGGACGTGTATGATGATCTTCGAATAACCGTGCATTTTTTGGTACGTTGCCTCTTGTTTTTTGTTGCTGTCAGTTTCTGATGAACTTTGACTGCTGTCAAGTTACCATCACTGCAGTACACTATATTCAGGAGACTGGAGGACACCAGAGCATAAAGGTTTTATTCGGCCTCTGCGAGTGACATATATGTTCATAGTTGCTTCAGTTAAAGGTCCAGATAATTTTTGAAGCACTTAAGATTTTGAAACCAGTTGCATCTATAGCTACAATAACTATATAACATGGAAGCACAGCATGCATAACCTTTGCTTCTAGAAATGAATCAACAACAGCAAGAGATGTAGCACGTAGAAGGTAGGGCAATGGCAGGCATTTGGCAGAGTTGCACCAGAAGATCAGGAGAATGTCCTCAAATGGTTGATGTCTTCACAAGAGCAAACGTTACAATGATCGTGGGACTGGTGTTTCTACAACACTAAATGGACGTGAAAGCAGAGCGTCGAAGAAGCCTGACGTCAACCGTGGTGCTCGATGAAACTTTTAGGGACGCCTCGAGTAGCCACGGAAACAGACGGATATTGGATCTAACCAAGTCAAAGGTGCCCGTCCAAACACAAACGGTGAGGCGGAGGTTATCACACTTTCGACACATCCGGAGTCAGTTCTCGCAAGAAGACGTTAATGGATGAAAAGGTCGGAGGGAAAAGTAACCGGATGGACTGACAGATGAACGGACTGAATCGCACAAGTGATCAATCCACAGAAGTGGATTGGTAGAACATTCTGGAGACACTTTATACACGCGGTTGCTAAGAGTGAACATCGCCTTGAGGGTACTTAACAACAACGTACACAAGTACTACTTACATGCATTCACCGTTGTTTTTTTCTTCTCTAGGCGACGTAAACCTTCTTACTGTAAACTGTGCTGACTGAGTCCGTCTGCTGCTAATGCTCATAAATCGGTCCGTTTCCATTCGGCGTAATTAGAGATCTAATAATAATAATAATAATAATAATAATAATGACACAGGTGAGGAGCAGTACATAGTGTTTTCAACCGAGGAGCGGCCTGTAAATAGAGCGGGTTAGAAACAGGCCTCTCGACACAAGGGGGTGGGGATGAGCTTTGAGATCACAGGCTTGGGGCTGTAGAGGGAGCGTTTCAACATTGATATATTGCTAGCCGTGCATTTCGGCTGATAAATTAGCATGTCATTCTTTACTGAAGTGAAACCCGGCCGTCTAATTACATTCAATTGCTGGAGTAATTTTTTCCAATCGGTCTCTTTCTATTATTTCAACCCATTTAAACCCGAGTGGCTCCGGCACGAGCGGCCCTCCGCTCGACACTCGATAAACGCGCAGACCCCCTGTTTCTCTCCCTTCGGCTTTGAGTTAATGCGCTCGGACGCTTCGCCAATCCGAATAAACATCCCGACGATCGCGCTCGCCTTTCCGCTCCTTCTTCCAGAGCGTCATTACATAGTTTTAATATCTTAAGTAGCAGGCCTTGTCACTGCGAGCGTCCGCCTCCGACGGAAGCCGGAATTGAATTGGCCTAATGCAAAACGGTCATTTCATTGAGACATCTAAGACGACAGAGGATGATACGTTGGCTCGGTGTCTCCAATATACATTTAAGGGTTTTTTTATTTCTCCCCCCATTTATTTTTGATTTTTTAAATTTGAGGAAAAGCACATCGGGGTATTGATTGTGGGCAATGTTGACCCCCTCTGCGCCATTACTGGACGGGAATCGCTGCAGCTTTGGCTCGGCAATGGCGACTATTTCAAGCTTTGTCCCAGAGAACAAAACGGCGGTCTGTTCATCTGTCGCCGGGTTGCCTCCGGAAGAAAACCTGTATATTTATCTCTTTCATTCCGCACGGTTCCTCGCAGCCTCTACGCTCCGAGTTTCCCCCCTTTATTCATCACCACTCACCACGTACCTGTCGCTCCTTCCTTTCCCTCTAAGCTCATCTCCACCGTTCTCTGGTCAGACCCCCACTGCCGTGGCTCAGTCTGACCGCCTCGATTCTCATCGCGATTCTCGTTCCTTTCCTTCTTATTTATTTTTTTCATTTTGCCAATGTGATGTTCTTGGCAGCGGGTGCAACTAATTGAAAATAGCGTGCATCCGGAGACCAAGGACGCGCGTGGCCGGCAGGTATTTCCAAGCACAGACCGGTTGCCATTCTATAAATGTCAATTCGAAAAAAAGCCCGCAACCCGAGAAAATTAATTTCACCCTGAATACATCTACATTCTAAAGGTTCTTGCAAACGTCGTATTCTGTGCGGAAACAGCGGGGAAAATGTGCTTTTGAATCGATACTTCAAATCTCAAAGCAAACCTATTAGCAGTCAGTTACTTTCAGCCGCCCGTTTATTTTTGTTTTTCCAGGTAAAACTAGTTTCTTATTAACGGCGGTCGGATTTTAGCAAGTTTGGCGGTGGTCAAAAGGCGCGTTTGTTTTTTTGTTTTTTTTTTAACACTTTTTTGGGTCAGAGCAGGAGTGAGAAGTCCATTATTGCCAGGAAAAGCGGACATTTCGCGCGCTACTCCAGGATTTATTCTGGAAAAGAAGTGTTGGCAGAAAGCAGGGCCTCCCCTGAGCCGTGCAAACCTACACACGACTTGCCGTTTATCACCTCGCCACAACAGCACCAATAAAGTCCACTTGAGCCCGGAATGCTAATGGGAGCGTCTCGCGGAACCGCTAAAATAACTCAAGAGCGTTAGAATATCATTTGTGGAAATCTCATATTTCACGGTTTTATTATATATCTGCGCTGCGCAGAATTTTCCGTTCCCTCCAACCTGCAACATGCTGCGTGAACCAAAAACCATAATTGCCATGGCAACTGTCATTTTTTCCTGTACCAAATGGGTATAGTCACGCTTTCGGGCTTTTAAACAAGACCAAAAAGGGCGATTTGGGGGAAAAAAAGAACTCAGTTGAGGTTACACTGACCTACGGTGCAACTACAGGACGTTAACAAGTAAACAGGGAAAAATAAAGTAAAATTGACAACATGGCAATGAAATGAACTCCAAGAAAGAACCACCTCAGCATCATGATCTGTTGGCAAACTGGCAGGGAAAAGAAGGACATTTTGTTCCAGTATCTGCACTCTGTGTTCTTCTTTTTCTTGCCTTTATGGATGCGAAAGTACTCGCACTTCCCGTCACTAGAAAAAAATAAGCGTTTAGTCAAATAACTAATCCCTTAAATTTCTTTTATTTACAGGTTCAACAATCCCTGAGTAAACTTTTTGTACAGCAATGTATTACATTACAAAATCATTATATTAATATTACTGTGAAAGAGGACATTTATTTACATTTATTTAACACACGTATAAGCGTTACATAAATAAAATAAATCAAATGAAAATAATTTTAATCCGCATTTAAATATCAGCAGCAAAAACAACAGTGATAATAATGATAATAATAATAATAATAATAATAATAATAATACACATTGTGGAGGCAATCGGGGGGCTTTCAGCTGTTCTATTATAGGGCAGTTTATTTGTAAAAGGGCTGATTTAGCCCCTTTTGGGTTTGATCCTCCTACTCGTGAGCTTTAACCAAATGAACAGAGACACCAGGGATCCTTCTGATAAAAAAATATGGGAAGGAAAGTGAGAATGTAATTTTAGGAACTGCCAACATATGAAATACATGGGTATTAAAAGCAGGCATTGCTGCTAAATTCGAGATCGCTGAACACGGCATCTGGTCAGCTTAAAGCGTCAAATTCTGTAGCGCTCGGCGTTGCTGAGAGGTGCTGGTTTTTAGAACAGAAAAGGCTTTTTTCTTCCTATTTTCGGCCGGTGCCAAAGAACCGGAGTGGGATACTTGGACTGCGGACCTGTTTTCTTGGCCCACACGTGACGACAGCTTGAGCTGAGCGCTGTTTGGTGCTTCTTCAGTGCTGAAGCGAAGGAAGGACTGAGATGTGCTCATATTTCCCACGCGCCCCGGGTTTAAGGTTTCCACTCGTGTATTCAGTTGGACCGGCTCACCTCATTTCATTTCTCTGTAGCTGCGGAAAGCGCTGTGAGTTTTCCTCCGGTGTGTTTGCGACTTAGATTGCTGGCCTTGAACTCGGGACACAAGCTTCATCTATCCTCTGATGGGGAAAACATTTCGACATTCATTATTAACGCCGGTAGGCCTAGTTCGCGCTCCGCAAGCTGGATTTGTCACGGAAGGGCTGCGGGTTTCAACCTCGGGGGCGAGCAGCTGCTGTACCCTTGAGCGAGGTGCTCCGGGTTAATTGCTTCAGTAAACATTTGGCTGTTTAAATAAAGAAAACGTGTAAACAATCTGACACGTTTGGATAAACGGATTTGCTGAGGGAAGAATTAAAATAGCGTAATGTGCTTGGAGTCAGCAGTGACTCTCGGTCAAAATCCCATTTAGAACGAATCAAATATGCCCGATTTTTTTGTGTCCAGATGCATCAGTTGAATGAACGAGGGTTTGACCTGACGCACGGCCGAAAATTAAACTCGTCGCCATAAAACATGAAAACAGGACGTAGCTAACAGCATTTTGCCACTGTAGTTAACATGCGCTTTTAAAGAATATGGTCGAAATGGGCCAGACATTGTCGTATGAACTTTCTATTGAGCATCAGCGATTTTCAGTGCTCAACGTTGATTTTAAAACAGGCAGGTTGACTCCACTACTCTGCAACAACGTAAAATATAGAGCACTTAGTTGCAGAACAAGTGCGGCACCCCACGCGACTCAGGAATAAACAAAATAATTGTTTCTTAAAAGATACTGTACTTAAAAGATGTTGTACTGCAAAGGGCCTCAGCTTATGCTGAAATAATTTCAGAAATCAGAGCTGTGAGTGATTCTTATCTAAAGGTGCCACCTACGCCCAGCATGTTTGCTTCTCTGAGACCCAAGTCGCTCTTCTGTGCACCAATCCCACATATATATTCACATCAGGAGTACAAGAAGTAGAAAATAAATAAATGATAACTGGTTATAAGTCTTCCGGACCACTTGGAGGAGCCAAGAGTTAATGGCATAATTGTGTGGCTCCTCCGGGTATCAGTCCTCGCCTTGCTTTCTGCTTCTACTTTCTGTGGCATCAGAAAAGTCAATAAACCTGGAGGGCTGCCATGAGCGTCGCAAATCCATAATGTCTGACATCACGGCAGGGAACATGGAGACCGGAGCAATAGGCCCAAGGGGACCAGTTTCCCGCTGAAGTATAACCAGAGTTCTGCAACAGTAAAAGAAGATGAAGCGGTGGAGAACCCACGATCATTCTGTCCACACGGCGATGTAATTGTGGTCCCAGAATCCCTCTCGCCATGGTTCAGATGTGTAAACGGGGTTAACGGACTCACAGGAAAGTGTACTTTCTGTGAAATGGGATCCGGGCGGCCGGGATAAGAGCAGGACAGGGTGGCGCACACCTCGGGCTTCTTGCTGCAATTTAAATTCATTTTACGTGACCTTGTAAAAATACCACGCTAACTCGGAGGTGCCACAGTGACCCTTCCGAAAGGTAGCAAAGCCCATTAAAAATAAAGCCTTCTCATTGGTTCATTTGCTATCAGGATATTACAGTTTTTTTTAATCTATTTACGTGCTGCAACAAGGCAGTCTATAGTCCTTCATTTTCTTTTTCAATTTTTTTTTAAAATTCCGAATGCCCCAAAGCATATAAAATATAATTACCTGAAAGAGCACCGCTGGTGTTAATAGGAGAGGCTAACAATCATGAATTTTTAAATGAGTTCTAATGAGTGAACAAGTGTTTCTGTGGCCCGGACATTGATTAAATGCTAACTGCAAACAAGCAGCGCCGCGGGACTCTCCCCCAAACCGAGTGGCCGCCTGTCCCCTGGTCCTGCGTTCTGCGGTAAGGAGGCGGCGGTCCTGCGTCCCGGCGGGCTCAATTTGTACCTGTTTGCAGATTTTTATTTATCTGTGAGAAGTTTGGTGCCCGGAATAAATCCTGTGGAAAAAAATCTCCAACCGCTTCACCTTAAATTCTGACCTCCGACCTCCGCCAGTTCCGTTCATCCATTTCGATCCTGATCAGCAACCGCGCTAACCAGGTTCGCAGTGACTGCTGGCTAATATCTAGCGGACACAATTTTTTGTGTAAATTCACTGACAAGCTTGAGAGGAGGCAGAAATAGTGGGTAAAATTGGATATGAAAGAGACAGTGTAATGAGCAGTGCGGGAGAATTCAATTCAAGGTAACAGCAGGTGCCGTGCGGAATGGACCGGGGTCTACAGAGGGCATTTTCCATCGTACCCTCCGACCGCGATTC
This sequence comes from Arapaima gigas, assembly GCA_900497675.1. Lineage (NCBI taxonomy): Eukaryota > Metazoa > Chordata > Actinopteri > Osteoglossiformes > Osteoglossidae > Arapaima > Arapaima gigas. Next base: position 4,686 of record UFQX01000193.1, on the reverse strand, counting down.
CTTCAGCGTGACCTGTTGCACAGACGACTAAAATTCAAAACGGTCTCCGTGCTTCAGATTTAAAAAAACGTTAAAAAATCGTCCGAAAAATCACGAGCGGCAGTCCGACACGTGCAATAACAGGTGATCCAAATTCAACTCCGTGTAAACAGCTGGTAATGAAACAGAATTAAACACATCCCTACTTATGTAACACATAACAAGCGAGCGTGTGAATTCCCTCGCTCCCCGCGCTTGTCGGAATTTGTCTTAAACTGCATCACAGTCGCTTATTCATCCGTAATCGCAGAGCCATGGGAGCCATAGAGCCAAAGGGAGCAAATAGCCTCATCTATTAGTAATTAGAAATTGCAATGTAAACATATGCAGCGTCGGTTATTCCCACTAGTTCCTCGCTGCCTTTGCCGGTAGACGCTGTCGGGATAAGGACCGATATTTCCCCGGAAGTGTCACGAACGGGATCTCGTCGGCATCTTTGTGCAAACATGGCGTTGCGAGCTTTTGCGCGGATGCTGAGGGTCACGGCGGGTACGGGGAGAAAAATTGCGATGGGCGAGATCGGCGCACCTGCTCCTCGATATCAATTTGTTTAGCTTTTATAGCCTAAGACAAAGTTGTACACAGCGGTATATCCTTTCTTATCTGTCACTATACACACAATTTATTTATATGCGGAAAACCCAGGAGGGGAGGGCAGCCACTGGCACTCGGACCCTCCGAGGTTTATTTTCCTCCCTCAGCTTTTTGGATTGGGAGCTTTTTTGTTTTCTTCTCCGCAGTTGGTGGCAGACTTACCTTATTGCACTTTTACCCAGCGTAGATGCTCTTCTCATTAGACGTACAGTTGATGTTTACCTGTAAGGTTACTTTATATCTGTTCAACCTGTTCTGTTGATTTAATCTGTTGTTCAGCACTCTGGGTCACCGTGTGAGAAGAAGTGCTCCGTAAAAAAAAAAAATGAATTGAACTGAACTGAAATACGGAGTCTGCCGGTGCAGTGGACAGTGGTGGAGGACCTCGAAGGCTCTGTGAGAGCCTCTTGAGTGGCGTGTTGCTGTCACCCAAGAGTGTCTTACAGTTTGGCTAAATGATAAATTAAATGCTGCCCCAAGGAGAACCGAGCCAAACATGTACTTCTTCTAAGGAACCTCTCTATTGGCAGCAGGAGATAATGGTCTGCCTTTGTCTGATTTGTTAGCCACAAAACAAATGAATAAAGAAAGAGAAAGCTGTTAAATTTAACTGCCAGATAGTTACATGTAATTGTGCAGATACTTGGGGGGGGTTTAACGTTCAGAGGGATATTTCCTGTTGTTTGTACAACATGATGAGTTTCGGTTGGGTCATCAGAGGCAGTTAGCTGCTGAGCCACAGTTATTGGAGCCAGAGCGCTGATGTTTGAACACCCAAGCTTCCGTCTGCAAACCCAAAGCTTTCGACTGCACACCTTGAACTTTCATCCCCGCTGCACATCTCAGGCTTTCATCTGCAGGTCCTAGTGGTTCGTCTGCAAACCCCAAGCTTTTGTGCAACGTACTCAGCACGTTCGAGGTGACTGTATGGATGACAGAAGTGAGTGAAGCACAACAGCTCTGTGACTGTGTCCTTTTTCCTCATTTGTGCTCTGGTTCCCATCCAAGCACTGAGGTTGTTCTAGTACTTTCTGCCAGCACACAAAGCCAAACAAAATGGTGGGATTATTTTTTTCTCGGCCAGAAAAATGGTGGCATTTTAATTACCGGTGTGAGAGAAGGGGAGCGACAGGCAGAGGAGGCTGTAGCGGAATCCCGCATCGATGCACCTAAGTCGTGTAGCTCACCGAGTGACATTCATCTCGACTTACCCACAATCCCCAGGACCGGGTCAAAAGGTCAGCTTCCTGATGGCCGTGTTCTTTTGCCTTTGCAGTGGATCCCTTTTAAATGCACTCTAATTCAGAGTTAAACCTCGAGATGAATGTTCCCTCTCTTGCTTCTTGTTCAGGGCAGAGAGATGCCAGGGACGGTGATGTCGCCTTCTCTGGTGTCACTTGTTTACGTGGGGACGGAATGGGCGGCTGAAAATGCTCCCCGCAGCCATCTATCAGCAAACGTGGACTGGAAGGCAGGTCCATGTGCTGGACTGCAGTTCCGTCGCTCTTCTTTTCAGCACCAGGTGCTCAGTGAAACACACAGGCCTGCGTGTACTGCACACTGCAAAGTCAGAGTTTCTCCAAACGTCATCGAAGATCAAGACATTGGGAGGTGGGCGAGGGGGCCCACATGTCAGGCTGTCTTGTCGGGCCCCTCTGTTTCATCCTAGTGTGCGAGTTACCGCATTGAAACCTCACGGTTAGAGACGGCGGCCAGCAGAACCGAGAAAGAAGCCAAGAAAGAGCAAGGCAGTACTCCGGTGCAGCCCTGCAACTTGCCGCTTTTATTCTTACATACGACGTTAAATTTTTATTTTGTCCACGATTAACAGACTGGAAAGGACTTTCTGGGAAGATTAGACGTGATGGAAAGGAAACGTTACTACACTCTCCAGTGGAAACATGCATGTTGTCAAGCTAGCAAATATGTGTATTATTTTTCCCTCCGTTTCCAGGTGTTATATTAGATCCAACAGTTAGTGCTGATCCGTATTTACTGCGCAGAACCAACTGGAACTGAATGAGAATGAAACTGCATGGTGACATAATGAGGCAAACATTTTAACCATTTATTCCAAATCCTCAGTGCGGCAGGGTGTGTCCTAATACAGCCTTCATTTAGGGGTCTATGGGGCATATAAGTCAAGGAGGGCCAAACTCATTCAGGGCAAATGAGGTGCACTTGGGCTGAAGCTTCGAGCTGCACTTCCAGAAGTAGAGATTGCAGGAGAAATCCTTTATCTCCAGACTGCTTACAGCATTGCGGTACCAAGTACCAGCCCTGACTTTTGCAATTTTGAACCAATTTGTCTGTTACAGCATTTATCAAACCACAATGACTCTACATGTCTTCTGTGTGAAACTAGCTGCACTGGGATATAAAAAAATGAAGGCTTTAAAAGTGCCTATATCAATATTCCATGCCATTAGTCAGGTGGCGGGGTGGCACAGTGGGTAACACAGCTCCTTCGACATGGCACACAGAGCGTGGAGTTTGCATGTTCACTTGGGTTTCCCTCTGCTTTCCTCCTGCAAGTGAAGTACAACTTTCGCGTGAACTGGAAGCGAGCGTGTGCTCCGTTGCTGTGGTGTGGCTAGCACTCCAGGTCACCTTGGATGAGCGTGTCAGCCAAATGCCAGTTAAAAATCATCCTAAGTGAAAAAATGGAGGTGTATTATGCTATTCATAAACAGAGTCTCTGTGTGAGCCCTGGTGCCATGACCCGGCTGGCAACGCTGGACCTGAGCTCTAAAGCACCAGCGTGTAACGTCAGAATGTCAAAAAATGGCACAACATAGTAGACAATGTTATCGTAAATATTGCGGGGCGATTCTCCTTAATGTAGAGGTTAAAGTCTGATAAAATGGATTTGTATATATCTATTTATCTATCTATATAAGTATGTATGCGTACTTTATACATAACAAGTCTGAAGTTTTACTGAACAGAAGAAAGGACATGAAAAGAGAGTGTTGAGGTAATGTGGGATCTCCTTGTAATGAAGTAGAAGGTGTTTAGGCACCTTCACATGGTGTGATAACTAATGGGCATCCTCTCTCCCCGTGATGGGCCTCGTTCATCTGCCAGTTCGCCCTACTGTTCCCCTCCCTGTTCCCCCTATGTCTCTATAATGTACCTGGCACCTGTGTTCAGTCACAAGAAAAAGCTTCTGTCTCCAGGCACATTAGCCGTCTTCCCGAAGTGTCAGTGGCGTGGCATGTGGAGGGGAGGGGACGGGCGGGGAGGGCGGCCCGCCTCGCATCGCTCACCCGGTTCCTTTATCGCATCCTCAACGAGCCGCCCCCTGCTAGGGAGCCTTAGCCGCCTCCTGCTCTGGCAGCCAGGTGCAAGCCAAGCCGTCGGAGAGCTCCGAGCCCTCAGGAGTACCGGCGCGATAAATCAGGCGATGTGCTCAAGAAAACCCACAAAAACGTGGTGAGAAAAAAAGAGGGAAAAAAGCCACCTGGGAAACAGAGATAAAGGACAGAGATATGAGGCAAGCGAATTTTCATCTTGGGGGGCCTAACCTCACTTTGCAGACGGACAGCTGTTCCGCACACCTGATGATGCAGGAGCACAGGAGCGGGCCGAGCAGCTGGAGAAGAGGAGGAAGGAAAAAACCTGGCGCAGGTTTTTTTGTTATGAATCGCAGCCCCTTACGAACGCGTCGCTCGAGGTCCGGGCGACTGTTAAAACGCAGAAGTCGGTGCGGCGTGATATTAAACGCCGCCACCCCATTCCCCGCCGGAGAAGTTCGCTAAAGCGTCGGCCTGCGCCGCGCGTTTTTCGTTTTATTTCTTCTCTTGTTAAACATGCGAGCAACAGTGGCGGCAGCACGACCTCTACCGCGCAGTACTTCTCTCCCACTTTCTCACCCTTTTCTTTTCCTTCATTTCACCACTAGATATACGGACAGACAGACAGACCGACCGACAGACAGACAGATAGATAGATAGATAGATAGATAGATAGACAGGCAGGCAGACAGATGGATAGATAGATAGATAGATAGACAGGCAGGCAGACAGACGGATAGATAGATAGATAGATAGA